>QYAN01000057.1:0-132899 GCA_003988815.1 Chlorencoelia australis | reverse complement strand
TTATTAAATTTAATAATTATAAAGAAAATAAATAAAAATATTAATATATATTAGATAATATTTTTTATTTAAATTATAATAATATTTATATATTAAATAGTTTTCCTTTTTTTTATAAATAAAAATAATATTAAAAATATAATATTTTAAATATTAAAGATAATAGAGATAAGTTAATAATTAATAAGAATATATTAAATAAGAAATAATAATAATTTTAGAGATTCTAGAAGATATATTAAAAAATAATAATATTAATAATTTTATTAAAGATAAGATTTTATTATAAAAAGAAAAAGAAGAAAAAAGAGAAAAGAAGAGAGATAAAGCTTATTAAATATTAACTATTAAAAGCTTTATTAAATAATATATAAATAATTTCTATATTACTTTTTATTATTCTTATTATAAAATAAATATAATAGATAAATATATATTTATATTTTAATATCTCATATTATTATTATTTTTTTTTCTAAATAATAATATATTATTAATATTTTATAATATTTATAGATTTATATATAATAGCCGCCGCCTTTACTTATTATAATATAATTTCTATTTTAAATATAGCTCTTAAAGATAAGAGCCCTAAAAAGAGGAATAATATAACAAGCCTTTAGCAAAGGGTTTAATTATATAGAGCCTTTAAAAACTATGCGCATATATTATAAGTTATATAAATAAACTTATAATACTTATAAATTAAATTAAATTTATAAGCTTATTAATTATTAATAAGAGATAATTGGCATATAAGTAGGAGAAAGAAAAGAGAGAGAAAAAGATTAGTAATTAATTTTATTATTATTTATAAAATATTATTTAAAAAAATATCAGTTAAAAGCCTCTATTAGAGCACACATCGTTTACCAGTCGAACACCTGTCGTATCGCGGGATAAGAGTAGCACACTGTTATAGCAGTTCCTGACACCGGAAGCCCATAAAGCAAAAGCAAAAGCAAAAGCAAAAACAATAACAATAACAAAAACAAAAGTACAAACATAGGCGGCAGGTAGAGGTGAAATCCTAGCTCTATGCAAAACTCCCAGGCTCCGGGTGATCGTGATAAGTCCCATCGCTCCAGCAGTAAGAATATCCCTGGAAAGTCCCAGTAATCCCGTCAGTGACCAATGCGCTTAGATCATCTTCCACGAAGTTACTAGGGCCGCCATGGTCACTGCCGCGGCTATGGCTGCGTCTATTGTGGTGACTGTCGGTTTGGCTGTGGCGGCTCTGGTGGCTGTGGCTGCTGTGATGGCTCTTGGTGTCTGTAAGATTAGGATCATTTACCATTCTCTGGGGCATGGAGTATCTTGGTGCCGGGCGATAAACATCCGACGCAACACTATGTTCGCCATCGGATTCGTAGCCAGGTAGAAAGCTGTTGCTTGCGTTAGAACCTGTGAAGTACGAGGGGGCGTCTTCTGGAGGAGCTAGTTGTGGTGGATCAGCTGGTAGTAATGGAGCTGGCGGTGATGGAGGAGCTTGTCGCTGTTGTTGTTGTTCTCGAATTATTCTTCGCTCCTCTGCACTAAGATCCCTTTCAGACTCCCTTCGATCTATACGCTAATTAGCAAATTCGTAGAGTTGGTATAAGAGTTTATGTGCTTACCACGACGCTCCCTCCGGTCCGGATGTCTTATCACAGTATCTATACAGACTCATTAGCTCTCTAATGCTCCTAATACTCTAGAGCTTACCAGTAGCATTTCCAACCATCCTAGCTGCTACACGAAGTGTGTGTCCAGAGTTATGGCCTCTGTGGCTTCTGTGGCTTCTGTGTTCTCTGTGGTCTTCACTACTCATAACTCAAGTAATTAACGCCTAATACAGTGGTTAAAGGCCGGAAGATCAAGTGCGAATGTCGGTGAAATATATGATAAAAGCAATAATATTGAGATAGTTAAGAATAAAGAAGAAGAAAAAAGAGTCTTGAAAAGCTGTTATTTATAAGACTAAACTAATCCATAACATTTTGGCCGAAGGTCTGTTGGCCCTTATTCAAACTAATACATACTTGAATTCTATTTTGGGACCTCTATTTTGGCATGGTTTCATTTCAGAAACGGCTATATATAAGGTCTAGTGCTTTACAAGTCCGGGTTTAGCTATATTTAAAGCGCTTTATAAGGTAGGCTTAACTTAGAAAGCTCCTTCCTCTTTAATTATTGCTCAATCAGGAAGATATATGGCCTATACAGTAGGTCCGAGGCCTTGGAGTCTTAATCATATACTAGATATTATTATGAAAACTTTTAATTTAACCAATAAAATGCCTAGTATATAAACTAACAAGTCTCTGTTATTTCTTTGGACCTATATATGGTCCTAGTTAGATTAGATTCTATAAATAGCTGCGTTGGAGCCTAATAGGATATAATTTAGAACCTCGTGGTGTGCTAAAAAGGTCTATATACTAACATTTAAGTTTATAGCCAATTAAGAGCTAATATTACTGGCCGTATAGAAGGTCAAGAATCCTAAGATTTGCGCGGTAACTAGCCGAGACCGGTGTTAGGCATAGGTCATATTGGTTAACTAGTTTTAACTTGTAGGCTGCGCACTAGGGCCCCATGGGTTGCAATGGGTTATTTCTAGGTTTTTAGACCTAGCCTACGGGTACCCAGTAGGTTGGTAAGTCCTTGGGTTGGGTTTAACCCATAAATACCCGTAGATTTAGCCTATAAATTAAATGAAAAATTAAATATTTATACTAATTTTTATATTAATTTAAATAATTAACTAACTAACAAATAAGCAAGCAAGAAATAGAAAAGCAGAAAAGCGAAAAAGAGAGAAGAGGCAGAAATAAGATAGATTTTCGTACTTAAAACTTAACTATTATTAAATACAAAAATCTTTATCTTACTTGCTTTTGTTTCTTTGCTTCTTGCTTGCGTGCTGCTTGCGTATTTCTTGATTGGTTGATTAGTTAAACTACCAGAAAGATTAATAGGAAAATTCGTAGAATTTTTTAATTCCTGATATTTAAAAAACAAAACAAATTATTTAACTTAAAATTTAATTTATGAAGTTGTCTTAGAAATCTGCTTTATAAACCTAACCTATAGGTAGCCAATTAAGGATCTAACCTATGGGTTGGATCGGCCGTAGGTACCGAGACCTAGTGCACAGCCTAGTTTTGAGATTAGTTAATATAATATATTAAGAAAGGAAGAAGTAAATTTATTAAAGTAAAGCTATATCTGAAAATTAAATATATAAGCTTCGCTTATCTATTTAGCGTGCGGCTAAACTATTATTCTTAATATAACGAAACTCAGCTATCCTCTCTACTTTTCCTTTTTTTGAGGACGGAATAGCTTGATAGATAGTTGGATAATCCAATTGGGTCTTATCTAACTTTTGGGTTACACCACTGACCCAATCCATTGCGTTGGATTTTCCAGGTAGGATGGATTACTGGATATGGATTGCTTCCCCTGGCCAGGCAACTCCAAAAATGATCCAACCCACGAGATCCAACCCACGAGATCCAACCCAAATTCGTAAGTTGGATTACGTTTCAGGTTAGATTTTATGGGTTGGACAGGTGATTTGGGTACGAAATAGATAATCCGACCCAAGCCCACCCTATTCCGCGCTCTACATTTTCTTTTCACCTTGATACTCAAAGCATTAAAATCTAGCTTATTATTATATATCTTATATAATTATATTATACTCATGTTATATAATTTTTTCTACTCTTATCCTCTGCTATTTCTATCTACTAAGCGGGCAGTATATAATATATATCAAAGGTTAATTTTGCCATGCTCTGCTTTCCTAGGGCAACGAGAGCGTTGTAAAGGGTTGAACCCCTATAGGAGACATCTGCCCCTATTCTAATTCTTATTCTTTATTCAAACCTTTTTATATAGTTTCAATACTAGACCTTGTTTACGGACGTCAGTTCCATCAAGCCCGTCACAAGCATACTTATATAAGATCCCTCGCGGTGGTATAAGAAAGAAGCAGCATACAAATGAAGAGAATAGTAATCAATATTAGAAATGATATCCGTAGTGCCTGACTGATGAAAGGGGGGATAAGCCCCTCCTTTATAGCTATAAAAGGGGGTTCATGCCGTAGTTGCTACCCCATAACCTGACGACTTCTAGCTGGCTTACAATACTTTCCAAATTCTTGAAGCGTGCCGCTAATTGAATGAGCTAACTCTATATTATGTAAATTATATTTTGGCGCCTTCAGCGCCTTTTTCTCCTTTTCTTCCCTTTTCTCCTTAGCTTTAGGTTTTAAGGATTAATGCGAAGGTCATTCATTATAGATAGTAATTAAACTTCTAATCCTAAATAAAATAAAATAAAATAATAATTAATAATTATTGGCTACTGATATCTTGCACTTCTCCAAGTAAAGCATACTGAGCACCTTATAATAGGTAGTAATAAGATTCCTCCTAAATTCCCTAGTTTATATCTCTAGTAAAGGTAAGCTGTAAAGATGCCAGTATCATATTGCTCAAGGAGATTATCTGGGTCGATAGGATGAGCCGCTAGATCAAGTTAGTGACGACGCTCCTTTATTAGAATACTGCGAAAACTTTCACCATTAGCCTGCATGCACTAATCTTGCTAGCTGCTTACCTAATCCCTTTCATATTCTCGGCGCGGTTAGTCAGTGTGGTGGGCCCTTGCTCTTGGTAATATAAAATGCGATGTCATCTGTCTCCCGTTGGCTTGGAGAGTTATCATCAGAATCGTCAGAATCATTCGAATTACTGTCCGAGTCTGTGTTCAAGTTGTGTATAGAACAGCCGTCATCCTTGACCTGAGATTCGGTCTGATCTGGTTATTCTGTAGAAACAGCAGGTCGTAGGTTGCGACGCTATTGCTATCTTCTGGGTCTTCCCTATATGAGAGTCATTTTTGGACACAAGAGTAGGATAAAGGAAAAGGTGTTTGAGTTGCGAGATGTAATAGGAGAGGGGGAAGGGGAGTGTTATGTGAAGATAGAAACCTTCAAGGCAAAAAGACAGAAGACAACTCCCCGGAATGCAGCCTGCTATCTGTCCTTCCCGTTTAAGGCATGAAGCCTGCCTTTCAATCGTGCCTGCATTATCCAGGCAAAGAACTTGGAAAGGAGGATGCGTACAGACATAATCCTTTGTTTAAGTAGTTGCCATTGTTGGAAAGAGACCCATTAACCAAGCATGGTTGGCGCCTTGAGGTTGCCGTAAAGTACGAGGGGGTAAATGACGGTATTATTTGCGATCTTGATAAGGCCATATTGTCAACGCAATTTGTTTCTGATCTTCATCCTCTGCCATGTCAATGAACCGTGTGTAACATTCTTCATTAATAGACGGCGTATGCTCGTATCTTTCTGCATAAACATCCCGCCTAATGGTACCAGGGTTGCCGTTATGGAGTTGGTATAGGATAATTAGATCTTAAAATTATATAATTACAGGACTTTGCACCATTTCCAGCGGCTTTGATTGCAACCTAGTTGCTGATATCTATGCACAGAAGAACCCATGTATGAAGATGAGCTCTATAAGCACATTCGATATCGTTTCAAAGCAACGGCCTTAAAAATCATGATGATAAAATCTCCCAATCCGGGAAACAAATTTCCGCTTTCACGAGCAGCAGCAGCGGGCTATAGCATCTACACCTCTCAGACCGAGACCGCCAAACCCATTCCGCTTCTAAATACTAGCCCTATGGATATCCCTTCAGCATGCACTTAAAGCTTCTTTTCTCTTTTATTTCCTGTCCTCTATTAAATGCCATCACGCCGAGTAGCAAAATCCAGAAGGTTTCCTACAGCTGTAGTTAACCTACAAAGGCCGCGGCTTTGTTGAAGTAATGCCCATGGCTGAGGAGGAGCTCGAGATCTTGGAGACAAAGTTGGTATTGTGTGGATGGACGATAAGATGACATCAGGATTAAATGAGAACTAGCTTTAGAGGTGCAGAAAATGGGAGTTAGAAAGGGGTAAGCGTTGCCACTGATCTCTCACAATCCCCACAACACCATTCTCAACAAACATGATTCTCAGGTTCTCAAGGATTAGAGATGGGTGGAATAGAAAGGCCGGGATAGCAGAGGCTGGATCGCGACGAAGGGGATAACGGGACCAAGAGAGATTGGAACTGCATGCAATAAAGGAGAGATTGGAGCGGGAGGATTTACAATAAAGATTGGCACAAGCTTTACAAGCGCAAGGAAACTTGGAACAAGAGAAGCAGCGTCAGCAACAACATGAGAAGCAAGAGCAGGAAAAGCAGGAAAGGCAGGAGAGGCTGCGGCAAGAGACTCGGGAACAAGGGAGACGAGAGCAAGAGAAGAAAGTCAACGATTTAGAGAGAATTGGAAAGGGTCACACGCAAATTACTATATAGATTCAGCCAATATCGTGTCTCCAGCATCAGATACTTTATAATAAGAAAGGCCATTGCCATTCTACTGTAGCTATTCTAACTACGCGAGCTTCCTAAATCTTTCGCCTTACTTGCTCCACCAACCATCCGCCATAATTTCTTCTATAGTTGCTCTCTTTGCTGGATCAAGCTTCATCATACTGGAAATAATTCTCTTGGTATCAGGGTCAAGCTCCGGATATTCCTCCTCCTTCCAGTTCTCAAAGCGCCAGTTTATACCCTCTGACTCGATACGTGTCGAGAATATATTCATCCTCTCGCCCCAAATCTCGTCGTTGACATAAGCCACAAGCTCCTGTGGAAGTGGACCAAAAAACGCAATCAATAGTGTCATGACTGCTTCAGCATGGTTAATTTCTTCACTTTCAAGGTCCTTAAAGTCTAGATGCAGGTGTTCCTCGTTTGTTATTACAAATATGCACTAAAGGTAAGGCTCAGTATGAATTCTCTTCTATAATACGAGCATATACTAATTACCATGAGACCAAAGGCAAAAACATCAGAGGGTTTGCCGATTCCTTGTCCTGTCAGCTGCTCCGGGCTGCTCCACATGACATTTCCTAATCTTCCTCTGTTCGGTATTCGAAGGGGCCTATTATCTTCTAGTCTCAATGCGCAGTCAAGATCGCCTAACGCTACTCTTTCTGGTCTGATGTGACCTTGCTCGTCGGAACTCCAGTCGATGAAGACATTGTCAGGCTTCACGTCTGAGACTATCAGTAAAGATCTTAAGCATAAAGAAGCTTCGGCTCGCTTTTGCATACCGATATCAAACCATTCTTTCGCATGAAAATCTTTCAGTGCCTCCCCAACTTCTCGCAATATCCATTTCTTAGAAGCAATTGGTATATTCCGATGCTTAGTTATTAATGCAAGCAAATCGTCTTTGAAGTATTCGTAAACAAGAATCTGCTCGGCTTCGTTCTCGTCGACATGAAATCGAAAGCGGGTATTGCCTTCAAATTCGCATTTGAGTTCCTTCGATTGCTCTAATACTCCTTTAGACATGCCATTTAGAACAAAGGGCCGTCCCTCGTAGCTAGATGTGATAAACCCTGATTTGGTCCGAGGTAGGCTATTGTCATCAGTCGGAGGAAAAAACATCCGATTTTTGGCCCGTGCTACTACAACACCAAAGATAAATTTAATAATAAATATAAAAATACCAGATTCATATGACAATCTTCTCCCCCTCCTTCTTTTTTTCTCCCTTCCTAAGTCTGGTTAAGAAAAGCTGGCTTTCCTTATTTCGTTCTTCGAGGCAAAGAGTGATACCCTCAGCAAAAAAGCCGCTACTACTCCTACCAAGTGTGGTATCCAAGCCACAGCTAGAGATTAAGAGAGCGAGAATGATCATTCCAAATGCCGATGCCCTCTGAATCAACCCCCTCCTCCTCCAGCACCCAAATCAACCCTCTTCAGCAATCTCTGTCTCCACCTCCTCATCTGCCCCCTCCGCCTCGGAGAAACTAAGCGTCAGCACCACCCCTCCCTCTTCAGCTCTCACTAAGGTAGGTTCTGCAAAATCTACAGTCGCCCCATCGTCTACCACTGCCACTACTACTCCTCCCAATGTCTCAATCGAACAGCAAGTTCAAGCACGAGATAACATCAAAGGTCCCTAATCCACTAAAAATTATGACTATAGATTCCAACAACTATGCTAAACGAAGCCTTCCACATCCACATCTTCACCACATGGTCACCGTATCGCACAAATATGAATTCGACTGCAACAGGAATAGAGAGTCCGCAAACTTGATTATAAGATTGAGAGGAACCATGTTAATCATGTCTCTGGGATGTATCGTAAGAAGGATGGAGTTTGTAAGTTTGTAAGTTTTATCTTTTTATCTATATCTATTTAGGTTCTTTAATTTCTTAGAGAACTGTTGCTAGGAATAATGTTTAGGCTGTGTTTGCGGCTTAGTATGGTTATGAGGCTTTTGGAAAGGAGATGGTTTACAAGCCGTAGACTAAAAGTAAGTAGTCTCTATCTCCCTCTTCTTCCTTTATCTGTTGTGAAGATTTCTTGGTGTTTTTCAACAATACTTATTGAAGACATAAGAAGAATGTATCAATAGAAGCTCTAGGAATCAGAAGCACGGGGGAAGGGAGGGAAAGAACAAGAAGTTTGACGCTGAGTGATTCTGTCTATCAGAGTTTAACTTATAGGTCATTTCGCATTTAGGATTGGGAGGATGTTTAGGGATTATAAGGCGGGAGTTCGGGTTTTGTTTCTATGATTCATTGGCAGCCCAGGTACTGTACTGGTTTGACGAGATCTTGGTTTCTAGTTTATGATATAAAAATCCAGGGACCACGTAAATACAGAGAAGTAAATGATGAAAGAATATAGGTCTAGAAAGGATCAAAAACTAGTAGTCTACTAAATAAACTACCGAGTTACTGCTACTGTTCTTTGTAGGTCTTCTGGGATCTTTCGGAATAATCAGAGCTAAACTTTCCAACACATATAGCTGAATGATCTAATTAATGGAATATTCAAAGCTCTATGTTTCAAGATGATTATTGTTATTGTAAATAAGGGAAATCACCCTTGTATAGACTTCCTGGAAGAATAAAGGGGTCACCGCATGCTTCTAACATTTAGAAAGTAAATATGTGTTGCATGCAAAGATTATAAAGCATCAAAACGTTGGAATCCCATCTGCTTGACGGCCTGAAATAAAGATCTCATAAAACATTGGGCATCGCATTAAGAGGAATGCCTCGGAATCTTTCGAGCTTTTACGCTTTTACCTCTCTCTCTAGCTCACTTGAGTATAGGAAAGTTAACTTCGAACCCGTCACCGCGGATATTTAGAATAGGACATACCCGTGTGGTAGTTTATTACCCAGTTCTTCAAATGCATTCATTCATTGAACCTATTGAACTCTATATTAATCTGACAGATGAATCAAACAAATAGAAGTGTTAAGAGTATTGCTCATCCTATAAGTTTGAGACAGTCCTGAATCAATTTCATGCCTAAAGTGAACCATTGAACTCCACAGTATCTTCACTCCCGAACTGCCATAGATATGAAATTACAAATTTGAGGTATTTCTCTGGTAAGATGAGCGAAATAAGCCCAATTTTATAGGTTTTGATCAGCTTGTTAAGGGTGATCGTAAGGATAGGTGCATGCAGCATCATCTATGCAGAAGAAACCCCAAGAAGAGAAGTATTAAAGTCCGTGGTTATAGAAGATAAATATAAAGCAACCATAGGATCGGTTTTGTTTCGGGTAGAAGCTTTCAAGAACAAAAAGAAGAGGAGCTGTCCCTATCATAATGGAACCTAAATTTGATGGTAGGTGTATGAGTGCATCGCAGTTTCAGGAACACTTATGTTTGAATGTTCCAATGTTTTCCTGAACATTACGATGAATGTTCCTGAAAATGTGAATATTCATAAGTGTGAAGCACTCGCTCATATCAATGTCCATGAAGCCGCAACTAACTGTGACTCAGGAATGAATATCTGAAGACCTGGAAGTCAAGCCACAATACCGACACCCACCTGCATATAGAGTTATTGAGGCCACGACCGAGCAAAAAGAGCGTGGCTAACGAAGTGCCTTCTGAGCGCAAGATTAAGAATCGAATTCTCAAATTCTGCTGAGTTTCGCGGATTTCTTTCAGGGTGCAAAACTGAGGCCTGTGTTAGTAAGTTGGAGAAAGGATTTAAAGCAAGGTACGCAAATCACAGTGAGCTCTGAAACATTCAACTAATAATATTGCCATGATGATGGGATTCATGGACAGTCGGATTCTGTTCGTGAGAATAGTAAGTCGCTTCCCAAACACAGAGAAGG
This sequence comes from Chlorencoelia australis, assembly GCA_003988815.1. NCBI lineage: Eukaryota > Fungi > Ascomycota > Leotiomycetes > Helotiales > Cenangiaceae > Chlorencoelia > Chlorencoelia australis. Next base: position 122,659 of record QYAN01000057.1, on the reverse strand, counting down.
TAGGAAGATCGATTGCTCCTTTCTTTTCTGAGTGAAGCTAAAGCTAACAATGTCTCCTGCCGGTCACTGATAATGTTCTGCTGCTAGCGACTTTAGAGTCGACAATGAAAGAAGTAACGAGTCGGTCTTCGAACCGAATATGGATGACTAGAGTTTTGGGCGGCTTGCACAGTTCTGTATGAACAACTCTTCGCCAGCTCCTAGCAGTCATTCTCGTCAACACCTGTCAGGTTAGCAATACGAACACATTTTTGAATGTTCCTATGGGCTCCTATTGAACACGGTGACGAACAAGTTGAAGTTGGTGTGAAGGTATATAAAAACCGTACCTACAACCCAATAGACCCAGTCTACAATCTAGATCTCATATCCCCTCTCCACCCAGCATCCACAGCAATCAACTCAGCGGCCTTCTCACCAATCGCCAAAACCGTCAACATGGGATTGATACTCGTCATCGTCGGGAAAACCCCTGCATCCGCAATCCTCACTCCCTTCAATCCTCTAACCCTCAACTCCGAATCCACCACACTCATCTCATCAACACCCATCTTGGTCGTCCCCGCAGGGTGATACACCGTATGCGCTACTCTTCTTCCATATTCACTTAATTCCTCATCTGTCTGTACTTTTGGACCGGGGGCTACTTCTCTTAATAACCAATTGGAGAACGGAGCTTGTTTTGCGATTTCACGCGCTGCTTTGAGACCGGCGACGATGGTGGCCGCGTCGTAGCTTTCCGGATCGGTGAAATAGCGGAAATCGAGAGAGGGTTTCACAGAGGGGTCTGAGGAAGTAAGGAAGATCCGTCCTCGTGAACGAGGTCGCGGGATGTTGGGTGTCATGCAGAAAGCGTTTAGAGGAGCGTCGTACCCCAGGCGGACGGTGTTCAGACAGAAGGGGATTTGGTAGCAGTGCATCATTATATCTGCGATTGTTCCGTCAGGCAGTTTCTTGGGATTTAGTTCAGGATGCGTGTTGGATGTGGCGGCGTTGGGTAGTTCTCGACGCAGGAAAATGCCGGCGTCGGAATCCATGGTTGTTTGGGGCGGGATAGGAGCGTTGAGTTCCCACATGATGATGGATTCAGGGTGGTCGATTAGGTTTTCTCCTACGCCCGGGAGGTTGTGGTGCACGGGGATAGAGAGATTAGAGAGTTGCTGGGAGGGACCAATTCCCGAGAGGAGAAGCAGGCGACAGGTATCTACTGCGCCAGCACAGAGGATAGTTTCGGTTTTAGGGGTAACAGTGAGTTTTTGTCCAGATTTCAAGGTTACGTTGACGCTCTTGACGGTTTTGGAAGAGTCGATATTGAGCAAACTGACCCAGGCATTGGTGAGGATCGTGAGATTTGGACGCTTCTCCGCACCCCTTAGGATAGGATGTATATAAGCCACTGAAGCGGAGCTTCTCCGCCCATCATCAGGATTATAGGCAATGGAAAAGAATCCCACGCCTTGTTGCAAACTCCCCGTTTCTCGAATCTGATGGTTGAAGTCGTGGATCACGGGAATATCCATAGCTTTAGAACAGGATGTAATCCAGTCTTTGCAGACTTGGTTTCTATGGCGGGCATGTACGGGTTGGATTTGGTTGCGCAGGTTGTCGATTAGACGCATCATGGTTTTGAAATCCCAACCTTTGCAGCCGAGGGATTCCCAGATTTGACAGTCGTATTCGAAGGGTCGGAAGGAGATGAGTGTGTTGTGTGATGAGCATCCTCCTAAAACTTTGGCACGTGAGTGTCTGATGTGTGAGTTTCCTGGTTCAAAATTAGCCATTGATTTTCCCAGAAGTCTGAATTGCCTCAGTTACCGTTTGGTTGTTTTGTCGTTCCATAATCATAATCTAAATCTCCTCCAAGTAGAGAGAGCCATTCTTTAAGTCTCAAGACTCGATCGTCGTTGAAGTCACTAGGTCCGGCTTCGATCATGAGAATTTTCTTGTTGGGTAGGTATTCTGAAAGTCTACTGGCAATGACGCAGCCAGCTGTTCCTCCTCCTACAATGGCATAGTCAAAGTCATTGACTTGAGAGGGAGAGAGTAGATCAGTAGTCATATTGGTTGAATTGTGTAACTGGCCCTTAGTTGAGAGGCGGTGAAGTAATTGAGTTAAGTCGAAGTACTTTGCATTCTTTGGCTATAGCATCAATTATATCCTCATACAAAAAGAAAGGGAGTGTATAGATTAAGAATTTGCCACGTCAGTATATCAGTAAGCAGGATAAGATCAGTTCATATAGACAAGAATGTGACACTTTGTCTTGAAGATAGCGAAGAAAGTAATATTTTTGAATAGGGCCGAGGCCTTGGCTCTTTTGGTTAACGCTTGAATCGTACTTTGAATCATATTAGACCATCTGTTAAGCCGTTCAACCTTGTCAAGTACGACTCTACCATGAAGCCGCATATATTAAGGTACCGACTATAGGACAACCTTTTAGGTATTTTTTCCCCCATTGATTGTCGTTGTTAGCGTTGGACCAGTCAGGCCATTTGTGGATTAAGGAATGGGACTGCCTTCGGGCTAATGCAGGACCGAGAGAAAAAAAAGAGTTCGTAAGTTTCACCTAAGAAGGAGAAAGTTTCCTGATGCAATCAATGAAAAGGGTACACAAGGTATACAATTTTCATTATGTACTAATGCCCCTATCTTGGTCTTGACTCCTCACCACACGGTCTTTACCGAGATCATACAGGAAGTGGTCCGATAACTGGGTTTCTTCATTGACAAAGTCTATTCTTTTCTTCTGCATTTCTTTCCCACTAAGAGACAACGGCTTCTCCTTAGACGGCGACGCTTGTCCTTTCTAGAATCCACTTGTTTTTTCCCCTTATACTTAGCAACTCTATGCAAGGAAAAGTCAAGCATTTTTCCTTTCAGCCCCACAAGTTATTAGTATCGTTTGTAAGAGTGGCCGATTGGCAAAGCAGACACCACAATGGTTCCCTCATACCCCCTCCAACAGCTCTACTACGACGGCAAAATCCAATCCGCAACATCTTCACAAACCTTCCAATCCATTGACCCCTCGACCTCCCTCCCGCTCGCAGAAATTCAAAAAGCTTCCCGCTCCGACATCAATTCCGCCATATCTTCAGCCCACGCAGCTTTCCCCTCTTGGTCCCAAACCCCTCCCCTCATTCGCTCCCGAATCCTCTTAAAAGCCGTCTCCATTTTACGCTCTCGAAACGATGAAATCGCCAAAACCGAAACCCACGATACTGGGAAACCATTCTCAGAGACAAGCACTGTGGATGTGGTGACGGGGGCAGATGTGCTCGAATATTTTGCGAATCTGGTTGCTAGTGGAGGATTGAATGGAGACACTACACAACTAAGACCGGATGCATGGATATATACGCGTAAAGAAGCATTGGGAGTATGTGTCGGCATAGGAGCATGGAACTACCCCATCCAAATTGCCTTATGGAAATCAGCACCTTGTTTAGCAGCAGGAAATTGTATGGTATATAAACCCTCCGAAGTGACTCCTCTGCACGGGCAAATACTCGCGCAAATATACACAGAAGCGGGTGTTCCCCCAGGAGTATTCAACATCGTGCATGGTGATGGGTCAGTAGGAGGATATCTCACCGCACACCCTTTGATCGCCAAAGTATCATTCACAGGCCAAGTATCCACAGGCCAAAAAGTTGCCGCTTCTGCTGCAGGAGGAATGAAATACGTTACCATGGAACTGGGTGGTAAAAGTCCACTCATCATCCTTCTAGACGCTGATATCGAGTCCGCGGTCGACGGAGCTATGATGGCGAATTTCTTTTCCACGGGCCAAGTATGCACGAACGGAACGAGAGTATTCATCCATTCCTCTCAAAAACCCGCCTTTGAAAAAAGACTACTGGAGAAAATGGAATTTGTGAGAAATCTGGAACCAATGAATCCGAATAGTAATTTCGGCCCTCTGGTATCTGAGATGCATTATGAGAAAGTGCTTTCCTATATCAGACATGGGATTACTGTTGATAAAGCAACTTTGCTATATGGTGGGCCCGAGAAACCTTCTGATTTGCCTAAGGGATACGAGGGAGGATATTGGGTGAAGCCTACTATTTTTACGGATTGTACTGATCGTATGCTCATCACACAAGAAGAGATATTCGGGCCTGTTCTCTGCATTCTTTCTTATAGTACAGTGAACGAAGCTGTAGCTCGAGCCAATGATACGAAATTAGGATTGGCAGCGGGTGTGTTTGGGAAGGATATTAATCAGTGTCATGAGGTGGTGGGAAGATTGGAAGCCGGTATTACGTGGGTTAATACGTGGGGAGAGAGTCCGGCTGAGATGAGTGTAGGAGGTTGGAAGATGAGTGGTGTGGGTGTGGAGAATGGGAGGAGGGGGTTAGTGCCTTGGGTTAGGGAGAGGAGTACGTTGGTGGAGGGAAGTGGGCTGGTAGGGACGGTGTTTTCGAAGTTATGAGTTATGTAGTTAATGTGTTCATGTGTTCGGTGGGATGAAAGGGATGATTGAAAAGGACCATGAAAAAGGGTAATGGCCATAGATGACTGGACAGGCAATAATATGATACTGAAGGGCTCTTTCTCGCCTTTAGACCCTGAAATTTTGCCATTTCAGTTGAGGGCAGTGTGAAAGGCTAGCGAAAGACGGTCTCTATATGAAGAACGCGTTTCGTCTTTAACGAAAAATACAAAATATAGATGCTCTTTCACAGGCTAACCATGCTTATTACTGTGTCCTTAATTACCCTAGTGTTACCTCTCCCTATACACATCGTCATCCATTTACAAGCTTAAACGCCCCTGTTCCATCCCCCTGCAGTTCAGCCAGCCTTGAGTCGAAGAAGTCGAAAAATCTAGGGGTTTTCTTATGCCATACGCCAACCTATTCAACACAACAATCGTACCTAACCACGGTATGCAAATAGTCTTCGGAAGACTCTCTCTTTTACCCAAAAGTCCATGAATCCAAAAAGAAATTCATAAAAAGATGAAGTTTAGTAGGCGGGACCCCCCCCTCCGTAAGTTGACTTTCTCTCTGGTGGGTAAATGGTGCTATTGGAATAATCCACGTCATGGTAAATGGTACCTCGTCGATCATCTTCAGGGAGTAGTTCTTTGACCTCCCAGTTGTTCTGTTTGGTACCAACTGAAAATTCGAGATCTTCACGAGTGATGGAGTCCCAGTACTATTTCCCAGTGTTAGCGAGGAATCTCTGAAAGTTCAGAGATAAAGTGTTACATACCTTGTAGACCATCATCACGGCCAATAAGTTGCACACTGTCGCAACAAAAAGTCCATCCAAGTAGTGCTGAATGGAAGAGCAAATTCTCTCGCTGAAGGCGTAGAGAATAACTTGTCCAATAACGAAGAAGAAAAGGCCAAAGGCAAGATCTCCCAACGGCCACCGGTCCTCAAGGGTATTGAGAACTAGGAACGTTTGCATAACTAGATAGATGAACACTTCGATGGCTGAAACGAGGTAAAGCACAATGAAAAGACCAACAGTTTTCGTGGGTCCCAGACCAGCCCAGCCTTTAAAAGTTGCGAGCGCGACAAGGAATGTAATTATGAACATCACGAAACTGATGGATCGTAGCAGCCAAACCGAAATTGTAGTCCCATCTTCGTACATCTGAAAACCAACGAATCCATTTATGAGGAGGCAGATTGTCAGGGCAGAAGTAAGCCCACTTTGGACGGCAACGAAGTATGGATATGGGCCGGTGCCAGGGGGGACAACGCCAGAGTCGAGAACCAAGGAGATGAAGGTCAGAAGCATGTAGATGTAGAAGAAGGTGGTGATTTCTTTGCGACCTATTTATGGCAAGATTAGTATTTACTACCAAAAACAAGTTCAAGATGCATTTTTTTGGACGCACCAACTGCGGTGAATTTATTTCGCACATGAAAGATCATAGTAGCAGTCATTATGAGAGCAATGATCTGTACGAAGGACGCAGCGCCTTGAAAGATAATCGTGTTGGCCAGTTCGATATTGCGGGAATAGCAAATGGGCTCAATGCCATGAGAGCCTTGGATGGTAGAGATGCTTCCTACAACGGCACATATTGGGACAGGTGCTTGCTGGCAGATAGAATAGAAATCTCCGAACCCCATCTTGCCTTCGAACCGCCTTCGACCTTATTGCTATTTGATATGTATGTTTTGTACCGAGGGTGGATGTTGGAGTTGGGTAAGAATGTGATTCTTGGAAGCTAGATCGGACTGGGATATTAGGAGATGCGATGGTGAGGGTGAAGTGAAGCAAGAGCGAACGAGCGAGTTTGGTAGCGGAAGCAGCGAATGTAGAGATTCCTTCAACTAGAAGGATAGAGGGATGGATGGGGGGTCGTTGGGGAGAAGGAGTGTTGGTCGTCGCTTATTTTTGCGGCGGAATACGAGGGGACAGCGACAGCCCTGCGGCTAACATACCAGAATGTCGATCTGCGTCGTTGCTCTGCCAGTGCAGACCAACAACAAACATTACTCCTTGAATTGCGATGGAACTTACTGCCACGGCAAATCTGTCTTCTGTATTGTTTTGTTTAATTATCATTACCGAGGAAATAGCAAGGAATCCTCTCCTGTGCTTTACGGAAAACACTCCGCTAACAAATGCATAGACTTGAGCCCTTTCGACAATATCGATGTCTAAGGTTGGAGAAAAGTAATCTGTCTAATCTTTCTGGATACGAATCAGCAGGCCAAGGCCAATTGTCCCTTTCTACGGACCACGACAAAGACGAAGCAGCATGATCAAAAGGGTCAGCTCGTATACTATCTCCCTCTAAAGAAAGCTGGGATGCATTATCAACTCCCGGAAGATACGAAGTGCCTATCCGGGTCTCCTAGATTAGCATGGCTTTGATAAATGGATGTTGGGCCCGTTTACCATCCTAAGGTTGCATCCCATATGCAGTCGAGGTTTGAATCAAGGATGACATTAGAAGAGGAGAAAGGATGAGGTTGGAAAACATAACCGGGGAGGGATCGAGACCTTCTAGATGTTATAACAGCCAATTTTATGGCGTGATTCTTAACCTCGAATACAGTCTGGCAACAGGTTCTTCGACAGCATGCACACTTAACGAAGGGAAAGTCGAGCTACACATATTACACATATGGCTGAAACTTTAGGCAGGGCAGACTGGACATAGTGTTCCTTCTCCTGTCGAGCACAGTGTGAAACTGGGCTATCTGTCGCCTCATAGAATCAAGACAGGGAGAAATGAAGCCTCGTTTACGCGCAGTGTTGATTTTTGGTCTCTGGGGACGATGGCAAACAGATTACTACTTGGGGGCGGGGGGGAGAAGGGGTTACATATCGACAATCACCTATGAAGACATATTCTTACGTCCCTGATTAGGCACAAGTTGTTTCCCTTGGCCCCTCGAGAATCGACTCTCGTTGTACTAAGCACATCTTTGGGTTATGCAGCATTCAGGAAAAGGTAAGTTGGATGAGTATCTGCAGTCCTGTTAGGAAGGTGTCCTTTAGGTGAATCTCGAATGCCGATGATATCCTCCGTCATACAGGTAGGTAACTGAGAACACTACGAAGAGAGCCTTGAATTTTTGCTTCTTCTCCAACCCACCAACGTTGATAAAGTTTGTGTAGAGTCATGCATGATAGTCATTGAAGTCATATTGGCGGCAATGTGATATAGCTATGATCTGTATGTAGAAGGATTCGAAAGGTTGTGAGACTCTGGTGTGTGATGGTTGTGCTAGGGAGAGAAAGACTATAGACAACGTTTATATACTACTTGTAGATAGATAAATACATTACTTTCTTTTTGTTAGTTACTCTTTGCTGTGAAGCTCCTGATACAGAAGTGACCAGCATTGGGGGCTGAAGATACTGTCACGGTTTCTTTTTCACGAGGCAGGTAGATATCCAACGTTGGATGTTGTTCAATCGAAAAAGATCTACTTCACAGGTCACTATTATGCTCAGTCATAGTCTCACGATCATTCCACTCGTATCTCACCCGTATTCATACAGGTAAAACGTGCTACGGACAGTTGTCCAAACTCCCTCCCACCTTCCGCAATAGATTTCCAGCTTGACACAATGCCGTCGAGAGTATCAGTCGTGAAGATGAACAGTCGGATATGAACCCTATAGACCAATCTCGTTCCGAGTACATGGTCTGGCTCAATGATACTTTCCTGTTGTACTGGTGTCTTTGTATGCAGATGGACGAGGCTGGCGTTCTGGCAGCAGCAGCAGCAGCGCTTTGTGAAACGTTGTGCATGCGAGGAAGACGGTACGGGACGGGAAACGGCATAGTTGCTTAACATTACACGTTTCTTTGAGTCTCTTCCGAAAACCCTCCTCAACGGATGTGGCTGGGAACTTAAAAGAGTTAAAGTGTCGACCCGAGGGGAGTTGCAATTACCCTAATTGATGTAGGAGGGAGGGCCTTGTTGTCTACTTCGTTAGAGGCTTTCTAAAGCCTCCCCCACTCAATAACATGTGCTGAGAAAATAGTAAGGTCAAGAAGAGAATCAAGGAAACTGAGCCACTCTCAGCCTGAGACACGTCTTGATTGCTGAACCAAGATATTGCGCGTCGCTATCGAGACAAGTGGGACTATGAGAACGAGAATGAGGAAAGATGCAGCCGGCGTCAGCTCAAAATACCATGTGGTTAGGCTTGCACCTGGGTAAGATGATAAAATAAACATGTGTGATAGTGGAACATTGTCAAGTGATTCAGAGTGGATATGTTCGGAAGACCTGTGATTGATGCTGACAATGGGGGCAGCGCTCAATCTTTAATCTGGGGATTTTACTTGACGAGTTGATATTGGAGTTGCGGGCTGTTGCATGAGAAATGAAGATGCAGGGGCCGGAGAATGGGAGGAACAAGAACAAGAATCGGTCATCCGTCGCTCGGTCAATGAGGGCTTGCATTCCTTCGGTTCCGAGTCCTTATCATCATCTGGATGATTCAAGTCAGTGACATTAGATGCTTGTTAGATGCTTGCAAGATGCAGATGAGGATTCTTGAATCCCCTTGTGGTGTTTCAGCAGTAGTCGTCGTGTGGGCTCTTCACCGAAGAGCCCAAAGCAGGAAGCATTAATGTAAAGGTGTATGGATAACACCGAGACGAGGGTTTTCTCGTTGAAGAAAAGCCAGAAGGGCAAGCAGGCAGGCGAATGATCTGTCGGTTTCTAGATTATGGAGGGCTTTTTGAACAGAACATGCATTGCGACGTTAGACAGCACGGCTGACTGACTGACCGAATCCCCAGATAACGAGAGAAGTCTCGGATGTTGGATCGCCAACTGTAAAATACTGGAGTGAGATTGCTGAGTTTTCCCGGATAGCAATGCATGAAGAGTTTCCACACTTCAACTCCAATCCCTGTTCATAGAAGGATGCGATTGAGGCAGCAACTCTAGAGAATGCCGAGGGTTTCGTATTTGTAAAAGGGGGCAACTTCGCCTGCCGGGGCTTGAAAGCTTATTACTCCGTAGGAAGAGAAGATCAAGTCGAGAGGCCTTCAGCGCTAGTCCTGTAAAGATGGCTATTGCAGGACGACAACTGCAGTGAGCCACATCCATGCTCGCGCCTTTACATGGTGTTTGGTGCTCATCATCGGGGCTTGAACTGTTGTGGAGGATGACGACGGGCTCTCGTATTGAGCATTTGCCCCAAATGAATAAGAGATCGAAGTGTGAAGGCTAACTGAGCATCTGCTCTTCCGTACCATGGTCACGCACACGAAATACGTGTGGAGTGGATGGGGTTGATATGATATGTCTGTCTACTACGAGGTAAAATTTGCCCTCCCACCTTCCACAATGATACGTTGACCCTGCGCTCGCGTTAACTCCACACCTTGATCCCAAGCGAGCCTCCCCATTTTCCATTGTCCATTGTCCATTTTCCACTACCCACTTGCCCATTGCCCATCCTGCATTGCCCATTTTCTGCCGCTTCAGATAAAGTCACTCATACTGTAACTACGCATTGATAGGCAAAGACAATTGAAGTCATATTCATGTACGAGACAGCCTATCAAGTGGGGATGCAATTCAACCTGAATCATCCGCTCTTCGTACCTGCCCTAAAGCCTCATCAAATATTATCTCAGATAATAGGTGAGAGGCGGTGAAGAGGCAAAGAAGAATGCTTCCAGCATATCGTAACCCATGTGGTCCCTCCATGGCGTAAAGTGGAAAGGCTGTGCCGTAGCGCTCACTGTCGAAATTTAGGTGTTTCTGAGCCTCTCCCCTTCCCTCTCCCTCCCCTAACCACCTGCACAGAAAAAAGGCTAATAGAGGTTGCATGAAGCCAGCTGTAGCAGAAGCCGGCGGTTGACGATCAAATCAAATCATAAATCCATTTAGGAAGTGCGTTCGTGCAGCGCGTGTGTTCCAAGAAAACGGCACGCGCAGACATGTGCCTTAAGACAGGGAATAACAAGTCACAATTTGCATATCGATAATTGATACGATACGATACGATACGATACAGTAGCCCATGGGAGCATGCGTCCTCGGTCCTCCCCTCCTCCTTGGAAACAAGGGACAAATCAAACGGAGCAATCTACCTATCCGGGCACTGAATTGATTCTGACTCATACGACACAAATGAAGTCGTTGTATGAGGCAAAGATCGAACCTTTTTACACAATTTCCGTCACTATCACCATGACACACTCCTGCTCTAAAGCGGGGGCGGAAATAGTGGCTGAGATGAGGAGACGAAACATGAGCGGCCGGAAAATAGCAACCAGGGCATGATGAAGCGTGAACATGGACGTGAGCAACTTTGCTGGTCAAATTGTTTATGCCTTCCACACACAAAGCTGACGCCTGTTGTAGGCTGTCATGCATCACTCCCTGCTATCTATCTATCGGCATGTATTCGATGCCGGGTTCCAATGGTCAAACGGGCTGGGGAAATTCGATATTGGAACAGAATATTCGACTGGATTGCCACCACTATCGATCAGGCGAGTGTGGTTCTGATGCCGAGAGAAAGCAGGCGGGGTTGTGGATATCGCATACGATGACATACATTGCCCAAGAATAACTCAACTCGTGTCTCCATCCTTCCCCCTTCTTTAGGTCCCTCCACCTTACCATTAGCGCTTCCTAAGAGACATTATCAGAGTCACCTCGAAAAGTTTCGTACCAGGCTTGCCTTCCTTCCTTGCCTTACGGGTAAAGTGCTAGCAGAAGCGGACGGATTGGAATTTGATATCCACCACGGAGCACTGCTCGCAACAGATCACCAATATTTGTGTCAATCCTGCGCCCGACGGACGGGTCACGGCTAAGAGCCCACAGATTTCATACGAAAAGAAACCAAGTTAAGCCAGCCCCCCAAGCAAATTAGCTCGCTCTCTCCGTTGTGAACCATCAATCCGTCCACCATCCCATCTATCCAATGCTTGTAATAATAATCACACCCAAGCCAGGATATGCAAGCAGTAACCATTGCTTTCGTTTCGCCCTTGAACGAAAGTGAGCGAGCAAGGAGGGAAGGGGGAAAAAAAGGCGCCTGCACCAAGATCGCCGTCCCAAGTATCTTGAAGTGCAGACTTTCGTAATATCCAAATGTACCACCCAGGATCACCTTGGTGACCGTATTTAGCATTCACACGCCTCACATCAAATCAGCCATCGAGGCAAGGGAGTTTGGGCTACCATAATCACGGGCCATTCGCATGCCGATTCTCCAATCCAGTCAGGCCATCTATGCTTTACCGACCATCGACAAGTTGACTCTGACGGGATACTGTCAAGGTAGTCAGTCATATTAGGAAGCTCTATTGTACTGATTGAAGGTAGAGTGATCCAGGAAAGCTATTTAGGCATAACTAAGTTGACTCTGACACTGGCTGGCAACATCAGATGAGTGGGAACTTTGCGGATTGCCAGACCTCGAACCCTTCAATTTCCAATTCTCAGGGTCTCAGTCCGGCCGAGCGTATTGCACTATTTGGAGGGGGCTTTGAATAGTGCCACAGCACTGTACTTGGTGCTTGGTCAAGCGGCGTGGAAAAGAGAAAGAAATCCTTGGAGTGCTGGATCAATTTGTCGCCGGAATGGAACTAAAACAAATAATAATAAAATAAGAAATCACAAATAAGAAGTAATGGTTTGAGAAATCGAACTCAGATCAGCGTCATCCGGGGCTTGTGAAGGAGGCGGAGGAACACATACACACACATACACACCCCCTCGGGTAACAGGCAGCTTTGAGTGGATGGAGTTGAAGCTGGCTAAAATCACACCGGAAATTACCCCTATTCCGAGGAAGCAGAAGTTCCATTTTCAAAGGAAGGCCATGATCGCATTCTTCACATCCTCCCTGACTTGCTTGCACGCGCTGTGATTAAATTAAATATCACCAAGCTTCCGCTACCGCCGTTGCCCATTATCGTTATGTTATTATTATGATCATTTATGCCACACGGAAAAGTGGTGCAAATGTGATGTGTCCTGGTCTAATCAAAGAAATTTCCCAAAGACAAGCCGTTGCGATTCGCCGCTTGCCTGCGTATGCCCAAGCCCATACATACCACGGCCCATGGTGTTCAAACAACTTCTCAATCCTAGTCGCCAAACCCTCAAGAGACGTCGCTCCTCCAAACAGAACTTCTGCTTTCCTTTGCTGCTTTACCTTTCCTTGCCTTGCCTTTTCCCCATAGTTCCACGCGCTGCGCTCCACCACAGAAAGATAATATGGCGACTAAGCAACTGCAAACATCCCCGCTCCCTGCCTGCTTTCCCTGAATACATGTCCCCCTTCAAAGGGAGAAGTGATCGTGGATCATGACCGGATATTGATAATTACACATCGGCCTGGCTGCATCCAGTACAGCCCGGCATTCATGGAACAATGCAAAGCAAGCCAATAATGTGATGCTAATGAATCCACTCTTTGTAGGCGTGGGCATAGAGTGCCACCAGACCAAACAGGAAAAGGAAAAGGAAGGAAACAAAGGAGGGCAACCCAACATGACGGATGCCACCGAATGCAAAAGGGTAAAATTGGTTATATTTCCCTCGCCGCGTAGCTGATCGCTGGGGGCTAAGAGTCTAAGAAACTAAGACGCATTAGCCATTGCTACTGCTACGTACTGGGGGGGGGGGCTTTTCCAAACACGATTTCCCGTAGCCTTCAGTGTCCATACCAGATGATCCAATAGCCAGACCCCGACACACTATTCCCAAAGCAGAAACATGGCTATGCTAACTCCTGAGGAACGACAATGAACCATTGAGAGGCGGACCACTTACGCTTAGCTTCTTAGCTTACAGAAAGCGCGGAACATTACCTACTTCGCTTCTGGCCCGGCCTGTTCTCAAGTTAGATTCTAACACCCATCCTTCTCTTACGCTCACTTTGTTTAGACTCTTTCCTGCTACTCCTAAACCCTACCTACCCTACCCTACCGTTCCCTTATGCTTGCTTGTCTGTCTGCTGCTTTGTGCTTGACTTTGCCGGTTGCACCCCCCCTGCGTTGCGTGCGTGCAAGACCCAAGACCCTAGGCTGCTGAAGAGATCCTTCGTTCCAGTTCCATAATCGATCCGATTCTGAAGTGTCCTCCTGTCTGTCTCCTTTGATCGGTGCTTGCTGGATGGATGACTGGGCTGGCTTGGTTGGCCTTTTTGGCTCTGGCTTTCGTTGCTCGCTCGGCCTGTGACATCAACCGGATGCTTCAATCAGCCTCCATCTCCACTCTTTTCATAATAGAGTAAATAACATTCAACCTTTCATTCCTGTCTCCATTGAACCTTCCCTCTTCTTCTTCTTATTTATGTCTGGATTCAACTAAATCTGCAAGACCATAAACATTCGTCACATCCCCTCTCCCTCTTTCGATTGTCTCTCTTATTTTGCAAAAGTACTCTTTGTTTCTCTTGCTACCTTTTGAGTTTCGACCTAGTCTACGCAAGCTAGCTACGCCATAGAAACCTCCACTACCACCTATCTACCTTGAATAATTACTTCCCCCCAGCGACATTTTCTTGGCTTCAATTAATACTATTCTGCCGACTTTCACTCCTCTTGTTCTCTCAACCTCACTCAACCCCCGATTCACACCAGGCATTCCTCGAATATACCTACCTCGCAGGACCAGGTATTAGCATCAGCTCATAGCTTTCCAATGATACAGCTTTGATTCACTTAACCGACGAAAGAAAGGGCGGGGGAATAAGCTCTGGAAGCTCTGCGGGCAAGATCATTCCGGCGTGGTTGGCAGTTAAAGTGGTTTCGTGGTTGCCCTGACGAGGATTCACCAACCATTTCCGCTACGGCTACACGTTCACTCGTGTACATCTACCACCAACCTCGAGCATAAAAGCAACCAACCCACCTCCAGCTCCATGCATCGAACTGCAACAAGACCGGCTCCTCTCGATTTTCTTCTGCCTCCTGCATACTCATCATACAGCGGCATTGATCGAAGGAAGGATATTGAGCTCATATATCCTTTACCACCACAATTACCATTTACCTCCGGATATCTGGAAGCATCCATTCGAGACGGGCTTCGAACTCCTCCTCCAGACGACATGGGCAGCACGGCATACCAACCCCAATACAACAGCTATTCAAGTCGGCAGGACGCACCATACGCGGATTCAGGATATCATGGATCAAACACCTCTAGCACAAGGGCGGTGCATTCGAGATCAAATTCCGCATTTAGTCAACTATCTCGAGCCTCGTCAATTTCAACCTCCCACGATGGAGTCCCATCTTCTCAACCGGTCTACAAACAACAACCTCCCAGTCCCCTGCCCGCAGCCAAAACGCACGCTTTAGGACCCCCGGAGAGCGAAGCGCGGAGGAAGAACATCCATAGTGACATAATTTTGCCAAATTTGCAGATTCCGTCGTTAATCAATAATAGTGGTGGAAGTTTGGCGGAGTTCGCAGCACAGGTAATCGACGCCACTATGCAACTTTCGGACACCGAGACTGATGAATCACAGATAACCTGCTTGTTTTGGTTCGAATCCACCGATACACTCTACCAGGCCGAAGCTTTGAATTCCACATCCTCTCCAGTAAAACGTCTCAGAGACGAAGCTCTACCTTCTAGCGGGTTTAAGAAATGGGTGGTGACAATTCTTTCGACAACCCAGGTCACACAGAATGTCATTTTACTGGCTTTGTTATTCATATACCGGCTGAAGACAATAAATCCTGCGGTCAAAGGGCGAAGTGGGAGTGAGTATAGGCTTCTAACTGTAGCATTGATGTTGGGCAACAAATGTGAGTTTTTCCCTTTGCAAAGGCTATTCAGATCTTATTGACTGATAAATGATTAGTTCTCGATGACAATACATATACGAATAAAACTTGGGCCGAAGTTTCCGGAATATCAGTCACCGAAATTCACGTTATGGAGGTCGAATTCCTGAGCAATATGAGATATAGCCTACTCGCTTCAGCAGAACAATGGAAAGAATGGCAAGAAAAGCTGGGCCAGTTCTGGACCTACTGCGATAGAGCTTCAAGAGCACCAGTTACACTACCTTCCCCCATCTCAGTCTCGAATCACCACCCAAATCTACCCTCACCTCCTACATCTATGCAGGTTTCTCCTTTGCCAAGCACCTATCCTCCTGTTTCTCAAGCCTACACCTATAATCACCAATACTACTCTGTTCCTCTGAGTTCCCCTCTCCCGACTATGCCAGATCATGAATTGGGCCCTAGGAAACGAAGCTACATTGAAGATGCGGAAGAACCGGCTGCGAAGCGCATTACGAGAGCAACCACTGTGGTGCCACATGGGGCTCCAACACCTTACTCTTCAAGTTCAAGTACAACTCCCGTCAGAAGAGATGCTCCTCGGCTACCAGTGCCAAATTTAACGATTTCGACAAGCCAACCTATGAATAGTGCCTATAATGGGATTACAAGCTTTTCGCAGCAGAACGTGCCGGTCTTACCTCCTCTCAATGGCCGATCAATGGCAACAGTGTTCCCTTCAACACCAACTTGGACCCCCCAGTTACCGGTTGTGACGCCTACAGGGCCTCAGGGTCATCACAGTCAGCATGGCTCTCAAAGCAGTCAATATGGAACCCCTTCTCGCCGTCAAAGCCCACATTCTGTCCAAGAATTGTTGTCATTAGGATCATCTCCCATCTCAAGCAACTTTCCTGGACACAATCCTGGCCATATTTCACCCTCCATATTCCTCCAACAACGTGCTTCGCCATACAAGCCAATACGACATGTCAACACACTTCTCTATCCTCCTCCATCTGCATCAATGCACGACTACGCTGCAAATGTTGATCAGATGCATTACCAACCTCTGGGAAAGAGAAACGATTACCGACCAGGCGTTGTACCAGATTACCACTCTCACACCTCCTACTCACAATGGCCTGTCCTCCCACAACCAAACTTCCACTCCTAATTTCGACATGTGACTCGATTAAAATCCGCATTGGTGTCTGATTACCTGAATGGTTTTGCATTATTCCCGTTTTCCTTGAAAAGAAAGTCGAGCCTAAAAAGTGGCTTCGCAATTAGCGTAGCATAGCAGCGGTCATACAGCATGTACAGGCGTCTATTTCTTTCTTTCCCTCTTAGCTTTCCTTTTACACGGGGCCCTTCATCAATCATTTTCATCAAAAGATGATGAAAGACATCCGAAATTTTATACCAATTGCATTGCAGCATGGAAAACGGGTGTTTTGGGATTTTTACACAGCATGGAAAATAGTGCACTATAAGCATTGTTTGTTGTATTATGAATGGCTCTGCCTTTAGCAGATTCCTAGACTGGCTGGCTTTGAGGGTTTGCGATGTTTTTGAATGGAAGGGCTCAGAATAGGTTTCGGTGGGGGTTCAAAGGCTTCCTCACGACGAGGAGGGTGGAAGGAGGAAAGGAAGAAAGCTTGAAATCGTCTAGATAATTTAGATGGACGATTGATATCAATATCTATTCCCTACCATTATGAGATGTTGTACTGTGACTTTGTGAGATAATTATGTTGTGATTTGATGTGTGGTTGAGATGATAGGGTGGTGCATGTGATCCGTACTTCGGTTGCCCCTTGCTAAAGACTTAAAAACCTCATCATTAAAGTAGTAAGTAAATTCTACTACACATTGAATTAAAATTACTTAGGAGCAAACACGATTTAGATTTAGGTAGGGCCAAGTTGTATTGAGTCACTAGGTAGTGATGTATGACAGAATTCATGCCAAGAAACAACTTGAAGATCAGGCTATTTTAGAGTAGGGATGAAAGCACCTTGGTGTGCAAAGGGTGTATATTTGTGTTGTGGTTTGGATGAAGAATGTTTCTCGTAGTGCTATATGTAAAGCTCAGACCGATGTTTTCTTCTAGAGTCGGTAGTCAGGGTGTGATCCGGATCTGAATAACAAAGATGGAGGAGGGGAGAGCAGTTGAGAAGCACATCTTTATGAATAATCAAATTACCATGCAACAAACACATCCCGTACCATTCCCCCTTCCTCCCCCTTCCCTCTTCTTCCCTTCTCCCCCCGAGGTAACATCCCCAAAAGGGAAAAAATAAATATTGTATCAACAGAATAATTGCGAAAATCCACCATTTAAAAAGATGGCTCCACACTCAAAGGTCGTTGAGGACTTCTTCTTGTCTAGTACACACATAGGTGTATCCAGCTCAAGACCAGATATGGAGGAGGAAGGCTGGCCGAGCGAGGTAAAAGACGTTGGATGGAGGGAGAGGAGGTTAGGGGAAGATGGAGATGGGATGAGGAGGTTTAGAGCAGAAGAAATCGCTGTATTCATTTTGAGGATTTGAACAGCAGGTTGAAGCATCAATTTTGGAGTATTGAAGGATCTCATACCAGCTTGATACAATTATCGCCGTGTTCCTGTTATGGATGAGAAAGATGGAAGTTGTGAACTGAGATTTCTAAAGAAGATTTCTCTGATGTTGTACTCATGCTTACTAAGCGCTCTTAACCTTTCAGAAATGTTTGCAGGGCATCTCGGTTTTCTATGGCAAAAGGAAAGAAATGAGTAATAGGTACTTTGTTTCTCATAAAGTTACCAAGAAATACTTTCATACTTACGTCTAATAATCCTATATGGCACCTCCTCAACCTGTCCCTCCCCTTTATCCCCACCCTTCAGCTTCAACGCCGGCAACACCACGTCAAAAGTCCTCAATCCCGTTACCAACTCCAAAGGCTCTAACAACTTCCTCTCCTCTACCCTCGTCGTCACAGGTTTCACCCACATGATAGCCACATATAAATCCCTCAATCCTCGCATACTATCTATTATTCTCCACGTTCTCTCCCATCTTGGCCAATCTTTCGTTGAGGCTTCATTGAAGAAGGCTGATGTGCTGAATTGTAGGTCGAGACGGATGGAGTGGATGGTATCAAAGCGGTGCGGGAGAAGGGAGGTTGAGAGGCAGATGAGCGATTCGAGGGAGGCGAAATCGAATGTGTTGGTCAGGTAGAGGATTGGTATTGCTTCGTTGTAGCTAGTCATAGATGGTAAGGTAATGATTAAGGGAGATTAGGGCGAAAGGGCGAGACTTACATTCGACGACATGATTGTAGCAGTTGGATTCTTCCTCCATGACCTAAACCCTCAATAGCATGATATCCAGCTCCGGGAAACTTCAATCCCCGACATCCCGCTATACTACATCCATCTTCTTCCTTAGATTTACAGGGTATATGTCCGAGTTTATGTTTGCGTCGAACGATATGTATTAGTGTATTTCCGATGGCTTCCTCATATATTAACAGACGGATTTCTTCGTGTAGTTGGAAAAAGATTGACTGTGCTTGTTCATATTGATGGGGTGTGAAATCGTCGATTTGGATTTCTGGAGGTACCGGGGAGAGACTGTGCGTTCGTGGTGGGAGACGAGGAAACAATGGAGGGGGGGGTTGGTAACTACTAGAGCGGGAAGGGGATATTGTTGTCTTCTCATCTGGCCGTCGACGTCGAGGGACGTAATGGGACGGTGGGACAGGGAGTTCTCTACCGTGGCCCGCAAGGAGTGGGAGGGCTTTGGCAAATAGCCTGCCTCGTATTGAATAGTGTTGTTCTTCATGCCTCTTGATGGCAGAGTAGCTTGGATTTCGACTCATCCTGGCTGATGAGGATGGTGCATGGGAAGTTTCGAGAGGGAAAGGAAGCTGTTTAATTCGTCGGCCAGAAAGCAAATGCAGATGGATCGTTGCGTTGGAAGCACGTCTCAATCCATTGCACTGACCAAAGCCAAGATCTACCATGAGGTCGACGGAGAAGGATTCCAGATGAGCGCCTTTCCTTTTTCCGCATCCCAGTTCTTTGCCGACTCCCACCAATGCACTACAATCCTCCGCAAGCTTTTCTGCCCCCTTCGTCAAGGCCGGCATCAAAATCACCTAATCTCTATTTTGACAGGCTCATGGTTGGACTCAATGCTAGGAGAGCTAGAGGAGAATAAACAAGAGCCAGTAGATTCGAGATTGGAACGAGCAACAATCCGAATTCCACGCTACGTATAGCATATATTCCTCATTAGCATTTAGTGAAGTTTCAGTTGCGAGTACGAACTGCCTGACTACTTGCGCAGTACGAACAGATCTGAGTATCAATGGAGAGACATTGAGTCGATTGCGGGATATTCACAAGCCCGGCATTTTTGAAGTCGAAAAGTCTTGACGCACTGCAAGCCCAAGCTTGCGATTATGCTCCCTCATCCCTTCGCTCAGTTCCATTGAGTTGAAAGGTTCGATGATGTAAAGACTGCCATAGCTATAATCCCATGTAGAGGCAAGGCACGGATATTCGTATTCCCAGTTCCAAATTTCCAGCTTTTATACCATGATTCAAAATCATCCACGAGCGGTTTACAGAGGATACCATCGTTGCCGATAGTAGATGGATGTTGGCTGTGAGTTGTCGAAGCATCGAGGCTGCAAATAAAAAGGATTGGAATGAGATTACCTTGACTATCGTCTGCTGCTACTATCGTCGAGGGTGGACTTTTGCTGTCGCTATGCTGTTAATCTCTACTAACAGCGTCTGGCATCACCCTTATATATATAGATATGTATTTGAATTAACAAATCTAAACTCAACAACAACCTGGCTTAACGCAAGCTAGCTCGAACACTATTTTGGAAGCCCTAACTGACAATTGGGCATACGACTATATCAACGACTATGTCCTTGATGGTAGGTGGGAGGAATCCGGGGCCCATTTCAGAGATCAGAGGGCACCCCTCGCGTTACAATAATGAATGTCTGCGGAGCTGCAACACAGTGACGAGTTGGGGAGAAGACGCCTAGACGCTAAGTAGCCCCAAAATATGAATTTCTTTCCTTTTAGATTTTTCTGTTTGGTTGTAGTGGTTGTCCTTGGAGTTTTTAGCAATCTTGTCTCGCTTACGAAGTAGTACAGTACGGATCGGGGGAATATAAGACAGCCTTACTAGCATTGCGGATGGATGTATATGTCTATATTCGATGCTCTTAATAACGGTGATTGGGCACTAGTTCTTTGGTTTTGCATACTGCGACTAAGGCGCAAGATAATCATAAACTTCCAGCTGAAATTCCACATTCTGCAACAAGACCGTTCCTTCATGCTCAATCTTTTCGATCGTCCAAGCGAACTCAGTGATAGATAGTAAGGATCTTAAATGATTTCAAGACGACTTGTATGGATTTTCATCGTACTTCATCGGGTGGGCAGAAAGCCTCATCTCGACCCAGCCAATGATGGAAGCCTATCAACAGCTAAGATGTAAATCCTGTCTGCAAGGCACCGACATCAGAATCGTTGGTGCAACTAGTCTAGTATATTTACCTCGTCCGTCTTTAGACACACCTACTCAGAGCATGCCCTCCCCTTGGGGCTTTTAGTCATCATGAGGAGTGGGTTAGGTGAGGGTGGCTGCTCCTACGCTTCCATAATTTCTGCCAAATAAATTGAGGGTTTGACGGAACAAGACGCAATAAATAATACGCTATGGTATGACAAACACTTTGAACCAAGTACAATCCCACACAATGACGGTCACTCAAGCAGTGTTAAAGTCTTCAAGTAGGCCTGGGATGAAACTCTGAGAATATCTCAATCCGGATGAATGAATCAATCAACTTGAGTATTACCTAGGATACTTGGTAATCTCTGGACATAAAACATTCTAGAATGATACCCCAAAGCCAGGCAATGATCCTGAATTATCCGTGACTGAGACTTGAGCTGTCGACCCAAGGTGCTTGCCTTTGGTATATTACTTCCCAGGCTCGATCCAGTTCTGGGATTGAGTCCGAATGTTGATTGAGCTCTGGGTGAAGAATGTCAAATCACATCGACTACAAGTCCGGATGTCTGAGTCTTGTTGATGACTTTCTCGTTGATAGAAGACAGACAATGAAATCTAGGAAACCGCCAAGCGAGCAGGGGTCTCGGCTGCAGTAGTATCTATTTTGAGGTCCTCTACCCCCCCGTACCCCAACGTCGTCATAGCTCCGAGCAAACAATGAAGAAAACACTTCTGTTGTGCTTTATTCACGGCTTCAAGGTAATTACGATCTTCTTATCCATCTCTGCGATGGAATATATAGGCTAAAGTCGATCCTAGGGTGGCGACGATACTTTTGGAGAATTCCCAGAGCATCTTCGAGCTCTTGTCAGCCATGGCCTTCCCAAGATAGACGTGCGCGCCCTCGTCTATCCCAAGTTTGAGACTCGAGGTGATTTAGCAGAATGCGTCAGCAGGTTTAGGGACTGGTGATTATCTCTCTATATGCACAATAAGGAGGAAATTAATGGATACATAGGCTTCAGGAGAAAGTCATCGACATCGAAGTTGCGAACCATACCCCCTCCCCCACAGTCGACCCCTCCGTGCGCACGATTCTTATAGGGCATTCTATGGGTGGTATTGTGGCCGCAGATACCATTCTGGCCCTGACATCCGACGTGAATATCGAGACCCATCCTTTATCAGAACCCCCCGCCGCAACTCTGAATGCATTCATGTTCCCCTACGTTCAAGGAGTTCTCGCATTCGACACGCCATACCTAGGAATAAACCCCGGTGTTGCAGCACACGGTGCACAAGATCACTACAATGCTGCCAGCTCAGCGCTCACTGAGTTGACCGGTTTGACCGGTGCGTTATGGGGAGGGAAGGTTGCCAGTGAGACTGACAAGGCTGATACAAAGAATATTAAGAAAGGGCCGGTAGCAGCATTAGCAGCTCCTCCTGCAGAGGTTCCAGCGTGGCAGAAATGGGGCAAAATACTCGCTGTCGCCGGGGCTGCTGGTGCTGTGGCTGCAGGTGGTGCGGCAGCATACTTAAAACGAGATCAGATTGGACAAGGCTGGTCTTGGGTGAGTTCGCATCTTGAATTCGTGGGATGTCTTATGAAAGGGGAAGAACTGAAGAAGCGAGTCGCTGGTATGGTAACTCTAAACAAGGAGTTGGGGGTTGGATGGGGAAACATGTATACTCGGTACGTTCTACTTTCAGAGGCATGTGAATGCACACTTGGGAGCCCTTCCGTTGCCTTCCGAGTCCTCGAGACATCTGCTCTATCCCACCTTTTTTGTAAAGGGATGTCGAACTAATTCATCTGCCTTGTAGTCTTGGAGCAAAGGCCGTAAACGACAAGGGGACTATTGTAGGGAGCGTGATCGGAAATCAAAGGACATTTTGCAATTTACCAAAATCGAACGCAAGAGATTTCTTCCATGAAGCCATCAATGATAGAGCACAGGATGAGACCACTGCTCATATGAGTAAGTATCTATCAGAATCTCCCATATCATACCACTAATATTGTCTTTAGCTATGTTCTACCCAAAGGACAACCCAGGATATTATGCGTTGTCTGAGACGGCAAAGAATCACATCGTTCGGTGGTCAACAAATGAATGGTACGAATCGAGCACGAGAGAAACTATAATCTTAGCAATTGAGCATGAGTTATGATCAAGGTGACATGCTTATTTATTATGCTGGGAGAGGGTGGCGCTCAAGATCGATCTATAATCTCTCGAAACCTAAAAAAATGTCGTGTCGAGTTAACCAACGTCCTTTACATCATTCACATGCCTCCATGGCCATTCTTTGGAGGACACTTTCCTGCAGAGATATATATTCGACCTTATTCTGGCCGGATACGAATTCCTCTTTGCAGGCATGCAAGCTTACTGCTAACAAGATAAAAGCAATGCCACGTTAAAGAGCAGGGGTGCGTGAAGAGTCGGCAAGTGGCCTACAAAGGATGCTTTATGTTCCAACCCTTTGCCTTTTTCACTGATTCATCCGAAGCTTCCTTCTGCTTTTGAACACATCGTCACATCAGGTCTTATTCTACTGTCACCAATAGTCAAGGTACATAATTCATTACTATAACGAATACACTTTCGGATACTTTGTACTTCTGGCAGTAGTCGCAGCCAAGCACCCAAATCATTATCGAACTTCCTTAACTTCCCATCTGCAATCAATATTTCCTGAATTCGCAAACATACAAGCTATGAGCAGATTACTTCTCATCGCTTTTACTGTTGACACTCCTAGGTTTTCTTTCATCCACTAAGTTGGACCTCGACGGTCTCCTTTTTGAAAACTGTCAGCTATTCATAATCCTAGACAATTTTGAGTCGAAATATCTACTCACTTCGTTAATTTCAACCTCGCCTCGGGAATATTGAACATCCACATCTTCATTGACCGTGCGACCTTCTCCAAAAATTCCGTCACCGCGGAAGCTAAGGCACAAAACTGTCCATCCGAAGCCAACGGGATTGTAGGTAAGCAGGCTTTTTTTGAAGAGGGAGGCAGTGTTGCCTCTCTGAACCACCATTCTATGTATATCATTTTGGTAAATGACAAGCAGGGTTCTTCTCTATATTCGACTTAGAATGTGCCGTCCTTGAATCGCAAAATTGACTCGTGATGTCCACGAGGTAAATCGAGGTCATATGAGATCATGAAATTAGAATCCTGATCGAGGGTATTGATATCGCGAAGATTGAAGATTCTTTCTCCCGTCTCATCATCGTCATATAATTCAGCATTGTTTTGATCCTCAGCGGAAGCTCTGCTGACACTGCCCTCGGCTCTGCTGCCACTACTTTATGGCGATGAGCTTGGAGGGCTTTAACTACGTTAAAATAATCTTGCTGGTGAGGAACTAGAGAGTCTTTGGCGCTTGTTTCGGTGATGACCCTCCAAATCCGAATCTGAGTCCGATGAAGAATTGTAGTTGTCTAAGGTGTCCGAATCACTTCAACCGTTAGAGTCAGCACCAGAGAATAATGGACTGGGATATGATGAAAGATCAGGAGAACTGGGCTCGGAGGCTTCTTCATCTTCTTGAGTTTGTTCGTTGGAGAAGTTAGAGCTTTCTGGGTAATTGGATATTTCATAGAATTCTCGCAGCTCTCCTTTTTCGTCAAAGATTTCTCGGTGAAGGATCTTTGACCAAAAACAGTTTGCAGTTCCCCATCATAGTCTTCTTCGTCAGAGCTTCCTCCGTGAGCATCTAGCTGAAGTTTCTCCTCGTGATAAATTTCAAAGCCAAGATAAAATGGCCTTCCTGCCGTCTCTTTCATCTCATTATCCAGCACCTACTCGCTGTCGGCAGAAGGAGTATGTGACCAAGGTTGTTCGGGTACCGAGAAGTCGGGTGAGTTTGCTTTTGAGTCTCTCGAATATGTTTCATGAAGCTCATTGGCTTCTGTTTTCTGTGGATATTAGTTTTTGCCTATTTCAGAAGGTTTCAGGGGATTATGATGTAGGTAAAGCAAGTGCACGACCACATGAAAACGCCCATCTAAGGATTGGGGAGCATATTACGTACGAAAGTGTCGTCTGCCTCGGTTCTTCTTCCCTCAATTTCTTTCTTCTAACTATCTTTTCCTTCCATATTATTCTCAAAAAGCTCCTTGATATGCCCCTCTCCAGATCGAGCATCCAGGCGCCGATATTTGAGTTATGAGCCATTCTGTTGAGACGACGCAATGGATAGTTAGGTGTGTGAAGAACTTGATTGTGATGGAAGAAAAATATTGAAATTGAACATGCGGAAGAGAATTTATAATTTTTTTTCACTTTATCACAAGTAGTTAGTTAGTGAGGCACTGTCGATATAGTTTATATCACATATTTGCCTGTGCTTCTTTTCTTGTGAGGCGCTAGTAATGTTAATTGCAACATTAATCCGTCCAGGAACTCAAAAAAAACATTAAAGCATCTGCTAATACTTACCCCATGAGGTCGATGATAGATAGGTAGCGTCCACAAGCAGACTAAATTTCATCATAGAAAACATCATTTGTATGATTAGATTCTATAATGAGATAGATATAACTCCGAGATTGTAAGCGCTGGTAACAGGCAAAGTTTAAAATTCTCTCACAAATACAAAACCATTTTTGAGAAAAGTTACCCTCAAGGAAGTATCTCTTTCTTACGTATATATAATTATTGACTTATATATATTATTTTACTTTTGAACTTGTCGCAAAAGGTTTCTAAGAAAGGGGCTCGGTTAGACTTTCGATGCAAAAGCCAAAATCAGTCTATTATTGCAAGGACTCCACGTTTAAACTTCTCTCGTCTGCACACGTGAGAAGAGACTTCAGTAGTAGAGCTTTAGTTAAATATGGTGGTGATGACAGTGGGTTTCATGTTTTCGTGATTTCGTAGAGCAAAACTAAAAAATCTTTTAAATATAGCAAGGATCTGTTCAGCTAATTAGGGTCGTTTGAATCCATAAAATATCCTGTCTTTGGGTGGCTATCAATAGACTCACAAACTTTGTGCCTAAATGACCTGTACAGTAGAAAAAGGTTGAAGAAATAGTTTGAATGGACGCTTTGAGGACTTATAAGATTTTTCTTTTTTGAGACCCTAGTAAAGTGAGCAGAAGGTAGAAATGTAAACGATCCTAGCATGCACATCGAGAGAAGGTTATTAATCTCTGCGAGATGTCATCTGTAATATCCATAAATACTTTGTAGACTCATAAAGTCTTTCGGAAGCATGATCTCAGATGTCCTCTCCTCCGCAATTATAGCGCCAGAGAACCAAAAAGAGTAGATCTCCATACTCCATGCTGAATCCATGCAATACAAATTCCATATCATTTGTAGTGCAGACTAACTATGTACCGAAAAAGCGAAGAGGTTATGAAATCAACCATTGTAAATAGAGGATCAAAGGAATATCCCGACCCATTTGTCTTTGTTCCGAACGTCTGATTTGCACTCCTCGACGGCACACACGATAACCCTCTTCGTTACCCTACCCTCTTGCCTCAACACTTGCTGGAAGCCGACTGTGACCAGCGACTTGAAACTTGGCTGCCGATTTTGATAACACTTATTGCAGTAAACCTATCCATAATTAGCATGGATATGGATGATAAGTTTGAGACTTACATGGCCACAATCCCTAACCACCCAGAAAGGATGCTCTTCTCTTTCCTTCTTAGTTAGAGTTTTACTATTTTTCTTCGCAACTAGATCAACCTCCTTCTTTTTATGGACCAGCTCCTCTTCACAACTGGGGCATATAACAGTGTCGTCTTCTACTGGAGATCGCGTATAGCCTTCTTTGGCTGGGGGGGGCGCAACGTGATCTGGTTTTCGAGGTTCGAATGCAGCGTGTTGGTAATCTAGCAACCCAGGCATAGCTTGTTGAACGTGGATGTGAGCAGCAGCAGCAGCAGCATTAAGGTGTAGATCAAAGCCGTCGAAATTATTGCCAGGGTTGTGGTTGTGTGCACCGTGGAGAAAATCCATCAAGAATGCACTAGGGAAACGGTCGGCTCGAGCTTGATGATGATGCTGGTGGCGGTGATTATAATTATGAGGGGGATCTTGGGGGACGAAGAGTCCTTGGAATTCATCTCGTGCTACAATGGGTATTCGGAAAGCGGGTCTGGGTTGAACAGGTCGAGGAACTTCACGGGCACCTGTGACTTGTATCTCTGGTTGCAGTTCTGCTGGCCCATTGTCGTCCGTGAGATCGATAATTTGTTCTAAGGCTACCGTATCGCTCCTACCTAGATTAGGTGGGCGGAGAGAGACCGTCCGGTCACGAGCACGAGGACGGCTAGCTTGCACTTCGACAATGTCATCCTCGGGGTCGTCTGTGAGATCGATGATGGTTTGGGATGCACGATGTTCTAGGTGGGGGTGCTGGAGTCCTTGACCAAGGACAGGCATATTTGCAGATCGTCTTTGAGCAGGTTGCGCCTGTTGCGCCTGCTGATTGTGCGGGTGCAATAATCGTCGCCTTGAGGATAAAGAGTCGTGATTTTGGTTCTGGTGTTGGTTAGGTAGAATTTGCGTGGCGGATTGATGGTTCGAAGATGGTGGACTTCTGAAGATGAGGGGGGAAGGTGAAAGAGAGGGCGAGGTTGAAGGTGAAAGAGCATGCGGATGTGCCATCTCAAAATATGATCTCTATGTTCGTGAATTAAAATCGTTAACGCTGCTCAACAATAATCTCAACTGGAGGTAACAGAGGTCTGCGTACTTTGTTGCGCCGTGGAGGCCCTGAGGTATATGTATCAGTGAGACTCATAGTTTGGGGTACGCATGAGTATATCGGGATGCAGAAGAAGACAGTCCTGTGCCGGCAGGAGGGTTGGTCGTGAACGGAAGAGGTGCGAAGTGGTGGTGGTGGCAAGAGCAAAGTATTGTTGTTGTTCGGAGTTGCTCGTATCACGCTTCACCAGCTCGACCTTCTTTGGTCGAGCCTCATCTATGCATGTCAGCAACCCTAGCTTCATTGCTCACTCATAACGAGAAATGTTGAAAGCAAATCTGCAATTAGAGGTGAAGGAAATAAGTATTAAAAGGCGACAAAATACAATATTCAAAAAGCAATGTCCAAGTTGTTTTGATTTTGATTTGAATGGTACAACTTTACTAGCCGAAACCATAACAATAAGATGTTGTTTATCACGCCCCCACGCCTACTTTAACATCCCCCCTTTTCCACAACCCAATATTAGCTAGTATAAGAAGGCTATAAGTGACTAGTAGGATAATTCCTAGCTATTACTTGTAGGTGAAACGGTTTTATAACCCGTTATGAAGATGGGAAATGAAATCTTCTTAATTGACCTTAAGTCTGGACCACGTCACATGAAGAAATAGGTAAAGTGATTGTGACCAACATTGGTATATTTGTTTCGCCTCAGACTGACTCCTTTGTTACTTTCCATTTATGAACACCTGTCGTGTGTTTCTGTAGAAATACACGCAAGGAAATCTGTCCAGATTCGCTTTTAGTTACGAGCCAAATATTTGAAAAGGCCATCACTCCATTTGGCCATTGGTATTCATCTTCTGCTTAAGTTCCTAGTACCGTTACAACTCCCTCGGCATTGACAGTGATCAAGCTTTTGGCCTCCGGACCCCATGCCACCGCTGTTGCTGGTACAGCTGTGCTCAGAGCATCAGACCAAGCCTTTGCGCTCTTAGTGTAATGCGAGATCGTGAGGCCTCTTGGTCCTGAAGCCGCTAGGAATTGACCCGTATAATCCCATTTGATGCAGTCGACTGGTCCGCCAATTTCCAACACTTTTGCTTTTGCCGCTTCGCCTTCCTTCCGAATATCGAAAATTACAATACTCGTAGATCCCTTGGCCACCGCCGCAAACCATATCCCATTTTCGGAAAATACAATGTCCTGTACTGGCTCCCCAAGCTCAAAGTTCACACCAGCACTATCTCCTGTCTTGACATGGAATAATTTAATTTGGCCATCGATGCCACCAGCTGCAAAAAGATGTCCGTCTGGGTGAAAAGCCGCTGTTGTTAATTCTGAGAGATTGTCAGCACTATGCAACCTGAGTTTGAGGGGGATTGTAAGTACCTGAATCGGTGTAAACTTGAGTGACAGCCTTTTTACCAGGTAAATCGTAAAATATGAAGCTTTTGTCAACACCCACCGAGGCCAAGATATCACCACTTGGGTGAAGTGCAAGTCCATTTGCAGCACCAGCATGGGAGGTGAAAGTTGCCTCTTCACTTCCAAAGACCTTTATGACCCCCGAGGAAGTAGATACAACGGCCTCACTTCCATACCAGACTGAATCAGTGATAGCTGCTCCTGCCTTGAAAGATTGAAGTAGTTTCTGCTCTTTCACAGAGTATATGCCCGCAACACCCTCTGATCCACTAACAATTACCAAATCACCAGTCTCGTTGACTGAAATGGAGGAAGAGCCGGGGTATAGAACGTCTGAGGTAGAAGCAATGGTAAATTCTCCAATAATTTCCGAAGTAACCCACTCCTTTGGGACTGGACGTTTTCGACGGCTCTTGGAAAGTCTGACCAAAATTAGCATATCTGTTCAGTCGGATGTAGTGCTTGAATCATACTTCTCCTGTGTGGTATCAACGAGTTTTGCGAGTTCTTCTGGGAGGCCCTGGGTATCAATTTGCATGGCATCACCATCCGAAGCACCTCCAGCACTGATCGTCACCTTAGACAGCGCATCTCGAGCCTCATCGCGTTCCTTCGTGAGGCGTGCAATAACTCTGATAGCCGCATCATGTTGATACAGCGCCGTAGCTAACTCCTGCCGAGTCTGATGTAATTGTTGTCTTATAGTGAAAGATTCCAGTGCTAACGCATCCCATTCATTCTGGAAGGTCGAGAGGAGCGAGGGGATTGAAGTGAGAGTCGGTGGTCGAGGAGCAACGATTCGGGAGGATTTGAGATTGATTAGGTCTGCAACTTCGAGTTCTTCTCCAGTGACGGGATCCTTATGATTCTCCGCAATATAAGCTTCAATCAAACGTTTCTCAAAGATATTGCCTGTATTCGTTAATTTCGCATTCAGCCCAAGTTCTTTCCCTGGCTTACCTGATTTTGAAGAAGCAACTGGGTGCTGTGGAGCCTCACCGGAAACTGTCTAAAGTCAGTCGCGTGCATAGAGAGAGTCAACACTCTTGAGTACTTACTTGAGCACAACATCTTAATTGATTGATATTGTGGATTTTGAGTTTCGCGCCTAGAACTTTTAAAAGATTTTGAATCGCGATTCAGTAGACTAGTTTAGCTTAGTCATCCTGCATCGTCTTGACTTTACATATCTATGATATCAGATAAAAAAATCGAAATTCCAAACTCAAAATTAAGAATTTAACATCATCTTAATACACCAAGAGATTCATCAAATCTTTAAATCACACATCAAGGCACAATGTCAAGCTTCCAACTCCCCCCTATTGAGGGGTTTTCCGCTCTCTCATCTATCGAGCGAGTACTCGCTCTTGACGCTTTATTCGAGCCTTGTCAAAGCCTCCATACACTGTCTCTCGATCTTCTTCATTCTAAGCAATTCGATTCATACCCTGATCTTATTGCGAGTGTAGGAATGCAACTAACAGAGTTGTCGCAAAGTCCATCTACAAGCGATAAAGAATGGCTGGACAAAATCCTAGGAGCCCATCCAAGACTGGGCCAGAAAGCTGTGGATAGTGCACAATCGAAAGCAGAGCAGGCTCAGCTGAATAGCGGCGGCGAGAAAGAAACTACTCTGCTTCGGGATCTAAATGCTGAATATGAGAAGACTTTTCCTAGTCTGATATATGTGTATGAATAGCCTCAACATGTGCTCTAAAGGGAAATAGCTAATTTCTTGTTAGTGTCTTTGTGAATGGACGATCACGGCCCATTATCATGGATGACATGCGAAGGAGAATAGAAAGAGGAGATATTGATCTCGAGAGGACTGAAGCTATAAAGGTAAGATGTGTTATTTCAGTACCACCAAGCAGACAATGCAAATTAGCTAATTCTAAATTCCCAAAGGCAATGTGTGACATAGCCGAGGATCGTGCAACTAAACTCCAAGCACAATGAATACCAACACATAACCAATGCACCCCGTAGACCGACCAGGTCTCAATGATCCTTTGATTTTGTTTGTGATGCCGCTTTCCCAATGCATATGTCCCAGTTTTTTTTTTACAACCCTTTTCCTAACCCCCGACGTTTATGAAATACCCATCCTGCTTTCTCTCCTCGTCTCTCAATAACTCCACCATGGTCTCATCCAGAGGGGGACAAGCTGGCGGTTCATCTTGGAGATCCTGTGGTGAGATACCGTCCAGTGCATCGATCCAATCATAATCACCTCCCTCGTTAGTTGACGAATTCAAGATGTTGAAATCGCTGTATATTGATGAGGCATCGTTCCATTCATCGTCTCCGAAGATGCTACCGTCCTCAACGTCCAAGGCGTCATAATTCGAAAGTCCCAAAGGTGACGGTGGCAGTGGCGGATCGTGATAACGCGGCTTTTGGATTGCAATTTCTTGCAACGCTGGGTTTTCTCTACTCCTCTCATGGTACTGGCGCATGAGGTCTTTCGCTGCATCCATCCGCTCTCTCACTCGATTCATGATCGCCGCTTTCCGCAGCAAGTTTCGACCCATTGGCCTGGTTTTCTTCGCCAGTATTGAAATCCTCGAGACGCATCGACCTCGAGTCGCTAGGTTGATATTGCTAGCCGGCTGAGAAAACGGGAGACTGAGTCGGGAAGTGATAAGATTCAATCGTAGCCGCCTCTTTTTCCGACACTCATTCCCACCTCCATCTACATCGGAAAGGGCCCGTCGACGTTTGAACGGCCGGTTTCTTGGAATAGATGCTGCTATGCATTCATCGAACGAGAAGTTCAGCGATGGTTCGGCCGTGAATGTGAAAGTAAAAGTGTCTTTTGAGGGTTCTTGGGCACAGAAAATGTGTACCATGCTCACGTGTGTCGTTTGTTGGGTATAATTAATCTTAACCAGGGTTCGAATGTGGAACACGAGAAAGGCTGGCTAAATGGGGGCCTTCATCTCCTCAATGAAGAACAGCACTTGAAGACACTCGCTCATTTGCACGATAAACCCGGTTATTGAAGGATGCAGCAGTGGCAAAGTAGGGAAGATATCGTATACAGAGAGTCATACGAAGAGTAAGAGGAAAAGAAGCGTAGAAAGAGGAGACATGACAGCACGAGACACGAGACGCAAGCCGCAGACGCACCCGCAGGATTGGGCTCACCCGCACTTTCCACACCCATGGGGTATTAAAACTGCGGGGGAAAATCATGCATGATGCAGACCTCCGATCCACGTCCAATGCCATCCTTGTCTTGCTCAGAGGTGATGGGTCACGAGCAGCCTGAAGGATTCCCGCATCAGCCTTGTGAGTGGTTAGCCTAAGAGGACTTGACTGTCCCATCCCCCAATTTTCTCAGCAATAGCTTTGAGAAACGTGATGAAAATACAACTCTTCTCTCATACTCATACCGACCAGGCTGGCAAGCATTTCCGCTCTCTCCTTCCTATTCAGACCTAATCAAAATCGAAGGGGATTGCTTCTATGCCTGTGAGAATTCGAATTGCAGGTTCAAGGACTTACTTTCAAAAGGAGAATTAGGGTTCTGAGAGGGCTTAGAATAGGAGTCATGAGACCACCACTCTGTCAAGTTTTGAAGCCGTTCGTTAAGAGCCAACTTTCTCCTTATAATCAACTAAGTTAGACTTGCCCCTTTTTGCGTCTCTTTCAAAGTAGAACATTTTCAGGGGTCAAGACTTTCTTTTTGACTCTGACGCGGCAGACTCCGATGACAACGCCGGGAGAGCGAGAGCGAGAGCAATAATTGGAGAGTGGAGACGTTGTCTTGACAGAACAGGAAGCTTTGAACCTCTCAGCCAACAAACAACTTCCTCCTGATGGCGAATCGAATCGTTCCTACATTTCCACTGGCTGAGTGAGACCGGCAATGCGGCAAAGCGTTGCTGGCCATAACTTCATTTCTAGGTCTACACACTGATGGTTTTAAAAACATTAAAAGCCTCTCCAGTACCAATCAGAACACCAGGAATCTGCGGATGCCAATGAGCCTCCTTGACCTTCTCCATGTAGTGAACAAACAGCAACTGCGGCGGTACTTCAGCCACTCCCGCCGTATCCTTACTCTCTTCATCATCCAGCTCAACCGCCAAATCCCACAACGTCAACGTATCATCGCCCGCAGCAACAGCAACAATACTATCGTCAGTCGGATGCCACTCAACGCTCGTAATCTGTTCCTTATGAAAATCAAAACTAGCCACGGGTGTCGGTTTCGACGCTTTATTATTGCCTGAGGGTTTCCATTGCCGGAGATCCCAAACGGCCCAGACGCCGTCGTCAGCGCCAGATGCGAGGAGATGCGAGGTTTGGTGAGACCAAGACATCACGTTCACATCCGTGGAGCTGACTTGCACGGTGAGTGAGGCGGTGCGGCTTTTACTACGGATGTCCCAGACTTTAATGGTACCGTCGCTAGAGGCGGATGCAAATACGTTTCGTTCTGAGGGACTCCATTGGATTTCTTCCACGCTGCCGGTGTGGCCTGAAAATGGACGTTTATCGACTATCCATCCTTCTCCTGATGCACGGGTGGTGACGAATATGTTGCCGTCGCTGTCTCCAGTTGCTAGCTTCCCGGTTGAGATGAGAGGAGACCAATCAATGGCGTAGCCTTCTGATTTGTGCATCTGGAGAGTTTCGAGAGGTCGGTTTTGTTGAGGAGTAATGATGGTTCCAGGGGTGTCGAAGGAAGCTAGATGAGGGGTAACATCATGAATAAGAACTTGTCCGGCTTCTGTCATTGAAGCAGTGAACGTTGTAGGAGGCCGTGACGAATTCGAAGCAGGACTTTGGTGTACACGAATTCGGTTAGTGGTAGAAGTTAAAGGTATAGATTTCGATTCCAGAATAGGATCCGCATCTTCGTCCTCATCGTCCGATGAATCTTCTGCATCTTGATCCCGCTCCATTCTACTTAGACCACTGAATTTCATGACCATCAGTTGATTCTCTTTCTCTCGTTTGCTGTCTGCTTGGGTCCCGGCCACAGCATACATCGTAGCGGGGTATGTTTTTCGGTTGTCGCCCAAGTTATCTTTAATAATGTCGAAGGAGAGACAGGGCCAGGGTGTGCTTAAGGCGTGAAGCATTTCGTAGGTAGTGAGATCCGGGGATAAAGTCTGGCCTGGTTCCAGCTTATTCCTACCAACTATGAAGGTCTGCTGGTCCACGTCCATAGCTTCTGCGGCATTGTCAGTAAACGCATTTATAACCTATACTTAAGTAGAAGGTTTACCTACCAGCTCTCTCTTCGGCCTCCCTCTCTGCATCAGGTCTTCCATCAACTCCAGCTTCTAAAATCTCATCCTCACTTTCGTACTCGTCCTCAAATTCATCCTCGAATTCCCCCACTCCATCATCTAGATTCAAATCAGGCTTTTCTGGTCTCTCTCCCGCTTTCAGAGATGCTCCTCCGTTCTCTAAATATTCTGCCGCTCTTTTAGACATCTTGTAATACTTTGTCTGAACGGGAAAAACCAGGTCGCAGCTTCTGAAGAAATTGTTGTCGACTTTTCAATATAATTTTTTCCTTATCGCAATCATTTTTTGGTGGAACTC
Organism: Chlorencoelia australis; assembly: GCA_003988815.1. Lineage (NCBI taxonomy): Eukaryota > Fungi > Ascomycota > Leotiomycetes > Helotiales > Cenangiaceae > Chlorencoelia > Chlorencoelia australis. Next base: position 88,209 of record QYAN01000057.1, on the reverse strand, counting down.
GGCAATCTCCGCAATCTAATAATAATTTGACCTCAGTTCAAGACAAAAATCACATCAAATCATCATATGTAGCTCTAGAGATGTTGTACGAGCTCATCGCAGTTGTAAGTTTCTGTCTCCCTAGTAGTAGCAATGACTAACATCATTCAGGTCCGGTCCGGCAATCTCAACGAGGTCAAAGAGTATGCGTCCGCTCTCTCCCCTATCTCGATCCCATCCTCTCCCCCTTCAAACTGATCCTGACCCCAATGATAGAATCGCCCGCACAGCCGGCTCACTTATCCTCAAGTCTGGCGGAACCATTCGAGGAATCAGGAATTGGGGCGTGTCCAGTCTACCCAAACGGACGCGGAAACATCAATCGCAATATACTGATGGCCACTACTTTGTTATGAGATACGATGCCTCGAGCAAGACACAGGACGATGTGAGGACAACGTTGGGATTGGATCCTCGGATGATCAAGTTCAGCTCGGTGAAATTGGGGGATGGGACGTTGGAGAGCATAAGCAGGATTGGAGGCAAGATACCATGGACAAGGGAGGAACAGTTGAAAGAAACATAGGGCTGTACCAGTAGGGCATTGTACAATAAATGGGTGTAGCACGCACACATAAACCGTCCCCACAAATCAAAACTGAAATCAGTAACAAGTTGGGCAGATTATCGTTCATTCGTATCTAATTCTCAGAGCGCTACCATTACTCCTGTCCGCAAACCATGCAATGCTTGACTAAAAAAACAGCTATACCACTGCAAGAAGAGAAATTTATCTAATCTAATCCGTGTCCATATTTTCCGGTACAACTGCCACGTCTCCTCTCTTTTCCTTTACATAGACGACGAAGTCATCAATAACACCAGGCCACGCACTATCCTCGCTCCAGAAACTCAACGTCTCATCCTCTAAAGTTTTCAAGTAGAATTCGAACGTTTGGTTCCACATGTCTTTGTTGACGCTCTTATTCCACTTTTCGTTCAAGTACGCATACCATAATTCACCAAAGTTTGTTGAGCCACTAACCCATGGTCTTCCAGGAGGACTGAAGAGGAGTTGCCAATAAACCAATGCTACTTCCAGAGCTAGAGACTTGTTTCCCTTTTCTTTGGAGCAGATGAAGGTGTGTTTATAGACACGCTTGAAAAGGGGAGTATCCGTAGGTAACTTTTTAATCTGAGATGCGATATAAGCTTTCTGTTGCGCAATGGTATCCGACCTAGTGAGGTCAAGTTAGAATAGAACATTCAAAATTGAAGGGTTAGTAGTACCCAACATTCTTCCATCCCTGAATAAAACCCTCCTTCGACATCTCTCCCAGAAAAGGTGCTTGAACGATCTCCATAGGAACCAGAAAATCGACTCTCTCGATGTTAAGCCCCAAGTCGCTTGAAAGGTATTTCATAGTGCCATCAAACCCAACGGTGTCAGGTTCGTCCACCTTGGGATCTAAAAGGAGGGCAAAGGTTAGCACTGAAATGGAGCCTCCTCAATACTGCTTGATCCTAGATTACTCACCTCGATATCCTTCGAAGATTTTGGCTAGATTGTCTATTTCTCTAACCGGGGCTGCAGAGATTTGACCGGTCGAGGTGTAAAAGCTGTTTGCACCAGAATTAGTATGTGTCTTCTTCTACATCGTTTCTAGAGCGCTTGGTGGTGGAGTACGAGCATCATCCTTCATGAAGCTGACGGAGTCGATGCCCATTTCGAAAATTCTGGGAAAAGCGGCCCTGGAAACAATGGCTCATAAAGAACTGGCTCAGCAAGCAGTGGAATTCCAGACGTGACATGTGGTCCTGTACCCACAGATGCCTGGGACTTCGCATCACACCCGCAGCTATTCGAAGCTTTCTTCATAGCGAGCCCTACTTCTTTGCCAAATTTCCGGTATAATGGATCTTGTAGCTCGCGCTTCCGCCGGGGATGGTAGGAACATTCATGGGCGATCACATAAAGTGTATTTTGGGTGGCAGAGACTGGAACTTTGAATGGGGTTTGGTAGAGTATATAGCCGCCATCGGTTGTTTTAGCCAGATACTTGCAGTCACCTAGATCATGTAGGATAGCTGGTCTAGCTTTTGGATCCAAGTTTTTTATAATGTAATCGAAACCAATAACTTGATTTATGTATTTCTTCTGGGCTATCTCGACGTTGGGCAAAAGCTCGAACTCTCTCTTCTGGATCTGGTCCATGGTATGGGATAAGAATGTCGTAGGCTGGCTCTGGCCTTCTGATATGAATGCATTGAATGAATGTATGAAAACCGTACAACTTACGCATCGCAAGCCTGCTCCAGTTTCCAATTCGATGCTTTTAGTAGCTGTATAGGTAGGAGCTGTCAGCAGGTTGCTCTTGCTTCAATATGCCTTCGTTTGGGGGGGTAAAAACAAACTCTAGTAGCATTTCTTTCTGGCACGCCGGTGATAGCCACGAATTGATTAATGAGCGTACGTTGCTGGGTAGATGGAGGCATATTGACCGTATTATTCGTGTTCAGATTTGTTGGAAGAAAATGAGGGACGGTGAGGAAACGGAGAAGGTGAAATCATTTAGATATAATCACAACCTAGAAGCTGAAAGCAAGCACGAAGTCAGGATATCTTAATATCTTATCAACAAGCGGGGTGCGGTGCTTCTGAGTGGGAGCCTGAGGTTCAGGAGAGTGGGGCCAGTTACATTGGTTATGGAGGGACAGAAACTTTTTCATCACCGGGCATAGAGAAGAATCGTCAAAATTATGTCCATCCTCACAGTTAAACTACAAAGGTATCTCTGGTCCCATCAAAACTATTTATACAAGCCCTATGGGATAGGCAGCTTCCGCCTCCAAAATAATGCTGCATCCGTGCCGTGCTACAAAGGACATAGTGAAAACTCCTGAGACCCCTTTCGCTGTAATGCAATTACTTAATCGCCCATTGGCATGCTCTCCAATTCTTCATTGAGTTGTTTCCAGTTATCTGCTTGAAGCTCTGAATACTTCACTCGTTCCTGAGCCCAATCCTGATTCCATTTGCTCACATGGTACTGTGATTGTTGGAAATAAAGTAGCTCATCTCTGATACACTCCTTGACGAACACCCCTCTGGCGTGCTGAGCAACGATAGACTGTTTATCCTGGAGTTTACATTAGTACGGATCATTTATAATCGGAGTGAGAAAAACATACTTTGATGATGGCTTCGGTAACTTTTTCAACTTCCCCTGGCTTAGCACCCTCTGGCCTTGCCCGTATTGCTACTAGCTTGTTCTCATTGCTTTGAATTCGGCGCTCAAGGTAAGGGATGTTGTCCTTATCATATCGATCTCGGCGATCAAACATGTCTCTCATGCTCACTAGAGCATCACGTTGTCTCTTGAGGTCCTCCAAAATACCCTGGTCCCAAGCTCTTGCTTCATCTTCTAGAAGACTTTGACTATTAGACATATGCTTTGCCGTAGCCTGAAGCCCTTCATTCAGGAGTGGCACGTCGTTCGTGTCGGTGGCATAAGTATCTTGAGATATGTCTGTCAAAGACTGCAACGAAAGTGCGATGCGAAGGTGATCAGCCGCAAGGCCTTCATTACGTTTGGCAAGACGATCCATCAAATTACAGAGATTGATGTATATCTCGGCAGAGCGTTTAACACCAACACGGGTTGTATCGAAAAGATCAGACAAGGTTGGCGGTAGAGAGTCTTCAAGTCCTGGAGGTAGTGGTCGTCCGATAAATTCTTCTTGGACTGAAATGGTAGCTTGTTTACGCCACACAGCGAGCTCCTGATGCTAATTAGCTTAAACTTAGTAATGATAGTCTTAAAAAAAAGAATTAAGGCTTACCGTTGGGACTGTCAAGAACATGATGACTAGCTGCTCTTGATTGAGTACTGGATGTCTGACTAGGGCATTTGTAAATCTTGCAAGACCTCTCCTCCGCTTCTCAATGAATGTGCTATCAGCAGCGAGGTGGTTTCCGTTGACTATGAAAATAAGCTTTGTTCACTTCTTTACTCGACGGAATTTAACGTACCTCCAACTCGTTTTGGTGGTAAAAGTGGTAATTGTCGAAATGGATAACGCTTCTGTAAGCAATCCAGCAGCCAAACAAAATCACTATATCTCCTTACTACCTTGCTCCCTCTTCGAGGACTTGCAACTTGGTAATTATGGTGCTGGAACATAAACATTCCTTCCTTCTCTGGCAATAATGTAATGATTACATTCTCTTCAACAGCTCCCCCGGTTGTTCGCCCACCACCAAATGATCGGGTTGGGGGAGTGGGTTGAGGCCCATCTCTCCCCCCATCGCCACCAAATCCTTCAGCCCCGATTGTAGTTTCTGTTGTATTGTTGAAAGACATATTTGAATTTCCTTCATAGGATGCCCAGACGCCAGTTGCTGGTGGAGAGCTCACACTACCAGATGATAGATTTTGAGTCCCATTGGATTCCTCAGTAGAAACCGTTGTAAAAGTGCTCGTGGTTCGGACAGGTTCACGAACTCCATTACCTACAACTCCATTCACTTTAAGAGAGCTCGAGTCGTGGCTATGTCCTTTGTGTAGAGCTGGGCTTCCCCATGGGTCGGCTTCTGGAAAGTCTAGGGATTGCTTTGGCATATTGCGAGCCTTTTGGTTTGGGATTGGTGCTGCTGCGGGCGATGGTGATGGCGGGGTATTGGGACGCTGAGAAGGCTTTGCTGCGAGTTCTGCGACGTTGGGAAGTGTTGTTGATGTTGTTGATGGAATCGACAGCTTGGGTATGGGAAGATCTGCAATAATCCATTAGTACAGGCAAAGCGAAAAGACCAATAACCACTAACTTCGTCGTCGTTCATCCACTGAATCAAGTGTAATATCCTCTTTCTCTTGCGCCAGGCCAATTAAGGCGAGTAAAACATTAAATTCGTTCCGGCCGAAATCTGTGTCGCCATCTGGGAAGATGATAGAAAGAATACGTGTGTGATCATTCGTAGACAAGCTTCCAACACTGAGAAGCTTCTTGACTCCAGTGCTGCTTATCTTTCCTCCGGTATTGTCTCCACCTTTAAGCACGCTATCGAAGATGTCAATGTAGCTATTAGGGACATCAGAAGGCTTGAGCAGACTTTTCAGTAGCTCTCCTCGGGCAGGTTTCTTGGGGGTCGGAATGCCCCAAGGCGAAGTGCCTGAAGCTTCGTCGTCGTCGTCTGCGAAGAGGGAAGATTTCGATCCGGGTGCAGGACTGGGTTCGTCATCGAACAGTGAAAGATGGGACTTGGAGATTTTTGCTACTGGGGAAGCATCGTCGGTGTCGGACGACCCGAACAGTGACATTGCTGAGATTGGTACTAGAATAATGAGAAGAATGCCGAAATGTGCAAGTAGTAGGTAATATCAAAATTGAGCTCAGGTCACAGCGGCGCGAAAGCCAGGATCCCTGCCACTACCCAAAACAAGCTGAGAAGCACATGTAGGTATTCTTTATACACCTAAGAGCATTGGATGAATTAATGCTATTTTATCAGCACCCTGTGTTTCTTCCAATTCCCATATAACTACCTATATTATTTTAAAAAGCTTCTCAGAAACGTTACCAGAATATAGATTACCCTTGGAGACAGCAATTACCAAGAATAAATAGCTACGTTCCTCAATCCCATGTTCTGATTTTATAATACAACCCTAAGCACACACTATATATAGTAACACAACTACCAAATTCTATTCTCCCGTGCAGCAGCAGCTCCTCCAGCCTTCTTGGACTTCCTCCGACCATTTCCAGCTCCAGGTGTCTTGAAGAACAAACTGGGACCCTGCCCTTCCTGTACTAAGTGGCTCAAATAACCTCTATGTGCCGAATCTCGATAGTACTCGATGTCTTTACGGCTGGTCGGATCCGGCAATCTGTAGGCAAAAGGCGATGCAGTTGCAGATGCAGCCGCGAGAATTGGGGATTCCCGGGGTGCTGATCTTGCAAAAGGGGTAAAAGTTGATTCGGATTCGCCCTTCAGGATTCTTTTGATGGATGGCTTTGTGTAGAATCGGGTGGTAACTCTTCCCCCTACTGCTTCAATTGCCTCGATTGCAGCTGCAGACGCACGAGATACCAGTATATTGATCGGTGTCTTGAGCTCCCCCTTCCCCCTGGCCAGAAGCTTCACTCCTTCTTTTACCCCATGTAGACACCTCGAATCCGCCAATTCTTTCAGCGTGATTGGTTGTGTGGGATCTAGACGGCCTTGATCGATCCAGGACTGTATGCGGTTGAGATTGATCGGTGACATGTCGACAGAAAAGCTGTTCTTTTATTAGCTTGAAGTGACTGAGGTGATCTGAGAAGAGACCATACTTGTTTTCAAACCCTCGTTTGCCATGAACAATTTCCTGTGGTGTCTGACCACCCTGGAATCTAGCAGGAACTTTTCCGTGTGCCTTCTGGCCCTTCTGGCCACGTCCTGACGTTTTGCCCTTGCCTGAGGATGGACCTCGACCTCTTCGAATGCGTTTGTTGTAGGCCCCTGGGTTGTCGGATAATGAACCTAGAATTGAAGCATTCCTAGTCTGCATGAAAGGAAGGAGAAATGCTGCTAGTAGAGTTGAAGAGGTCGGGGCCGCACGAAAGTGGGCCATCAAGCCCGGTATTCGTGGAGGCATGGTGGTGATATGGAAAGCTTAGCTTGAAGTCTTGGGTGAGGTGAGGTGAGATTCCAGAAAACGAAGTATAAAATATTATAAACTCGCGTAGGGGTGTGGGGATAGAGCTAGTCCTCGCCTACCGCGTCCAAATCTTCAACCAGAATAGACATTTATTTTAAAGCCCTTTAAGCCTCCGATTCACTTGCTCCCAAAAAGGTAGTCTCCTAGCCTCCCAGTAAAAGTAAGTCAGTCGCGGTAATGTCGGCCAATTCCATTTCCAATGCAATTCCCCCTCACTTTTCCATCATATCAGTCCTGAAGAAGTTCTCGATATGGCAGCACTTGGTAACATCTGCCGGGGACGTCTGATATTTCTACATCTTGCTGCCATTGGTGCTGTGTTCCTTCTGATAAATCTTTCACTGCTTTCTGGGACTTCTTTGCGCTCAACCGTCAAAAAGATCTCTCTTCCTTCTCTCGAATCAGATGCCAGTGCCAGTCCCAGTGTACGCCTCACTATACAATTCCTTCTTCAAAACTCTTGTTAAATTTCTTTAGCTTCGCAAGGCTTGGGGCCATGACCAGGAAGACCAGGAAATAAACGGCCTTGGGGTTGTCGAAGGTTGGTATTTGGTTCTCCTATACAAACAGGAGGATATGAAGTTCTGCAGGCTCCTTCACTTTCAATCCCCCATTACCCCCCAAACTTTCCTAGTTGTACAAATGACTAACTTCCCTGCCATGGACAGATCACCACCCAATTGGTGCCCTTATGAAGGGAGCTGACAAGTCTTTTATCGATTATGTTGGAGATAGATCTACGAATTTCAAGGGGACTGTAGCAAAATATAGAAGGAAATACGGCAGACATCCACCTCCAAACTTCAGAGAATGGTACAAATTTGCAAGAGACAGAAATGTCTACAACATTGACGACTTCCAACAAGTCATGGACGATTTGCGGCCTTTTTGGGGAGTACGTACAACCCCAGAATGCCAAATTTCCAGTCTGGAATCTAGTATCTTATGCTCCAACTTAAGCACCTATTTTGGCATGAATGCTAACTCCCATTCTTTCCAGATAGAGCCTTCAGTTATAAGAGCCCATGCTGCCCATCTTGAAGAACATGAACACCTTTCCGGCCTTCATATCCGAAACTCTAAAATCTGGAACCTGACAAATCCCAGTTGGCGAGTCGAAATGTTTGCGGAAATGGTCAAGAAGTTTGTCAAATATCTACCAGATATGGACATCGCCATGAACAAGCTGGACCAGCCTCGACTAGTAGTTCCATGGGATAACTTGCAGGCTCTTTTGGCGATGGAGATTGAGAGCAGACACATACCCATCGAAACTCCTGATGCATGGACAAATGGCATGCCGGGTTTCTACGATGGCTCTAGAACTGCTGCGAATATTTCCGACCCGGACTGGTACCCAGTTTATGGTGAAGAATTTATGCAAACTGTCAAGGAAGCTTGTCCACCAGGGTCTCATGCTCGGGATAACTTTCCTTCTTCTTCCCAATCCCACGCCGAGTCCCTTTTCAAGGATCTCCAAGGTGGTTTCATTACGAACTTTAACCGTTCTTCTGACCTATGCGTGGTTGGCCCCGAACTTCAAGACAAACACGGACTCTTATATGCACCAAGCAGTACGTTATTTAGATATTCCAATTTCCTACTCCCATCGTAAAGTCTCCTACAAGCTCCCGTCCTTTAGAAGGAGAAACTAGCCCAGTAGAGGATTTTTATTCCTCTTCTCTTCTCCGGATTAGGTATCTGCTAACTGACTCTCTACAGTGATTATTGCGAGCAAGCTCCTTTTGCCAATATTCAGCGAATGCAAGACCAGCGTCAACAATGATATACTGTTCCCCGCAAACATGTACTACGCAAATGACGAACGTTACGGTTATGATGGTACATACGACGAAGACTGGGCTGATAAAGAGGATAAAGCCGTGTGGAGGGGTGTAACTTCTGGAGGAGTAAATACAGCTGAAAATTGGAGACATCTTCATCGAAGCCGTTTTGTCCTAATGACGAACAGCACTGAGCTAGGAGACAGCGAGATTCGAATTACTAGCGTGGATCCCTCTAACAAGGGATACTACAAAAACTTTGATCACTTCAAGCCCGGCGAGTTCGTCGAGAAGTACACCGACACGGGTTTTAACCAAGGTAGAGATTGCTATCCGGACTGCCGTTTCTTTGATAATGTCTGGACTTACAAAACCACTACGACCCTGAGCCAACAGTTCAAGTCCAAATTTGTCGTCGACGTGGATGGACATTCGTTCTCCGGAAGATTCAGAGCTCTCCTTCTCAGCAAGAGTTTACCAATCAAGTCAACGATATTCCGAGAATGGCACAACTCTCGACTTTTCGCTTGGAAGCATTTCGTGCCATTTGATAATCGTTTTGATGATATCTATGATCTTCTGATATATTTCATTGGCCTTGGGAATCCGACTACCGCTGGCACAGATGGAAAGCCTTATGTGCCAAGACATGATTTCGAGGCTCAAAAAATGGGGAAGCAGGGGAGAGAATGGGCGGAAACAGTGTTAAGGCTTGAGGATATGGAGGTAAGAGTCCGGATTCTTTATAGCCCATTCTAGTTTCTAATTGTGTCTGCAGGTATATACCTTTCGTCTTCTGCTAGAATACGCCCGAATAATTGACGATAATCGGGATAGGATAGGTTATTCGGGAGATGGTAGTGAGTATGTACAGTACAATACATTTCTTTTTCCCCTTTCTCTCAATGACTTAAGACTAACCACCCGCTTTCCAGACTAGACAAGTTCGACAGTTCATTTGCGGATTAATAGGGTGTACTGTACTGTAGTAAGTCAAGGGATACGGAGTTCTGGGACTAGACAGTATCGTTTGATCAGATGGTCATAGGGCTCTAGGCTTTGGCATTTACACTTGATACCTCACTTCGCTTTTTAATGGGATTCGCACTATTGAAGATCCAGCAGATTATATTGAGCAATCAACACATCTCGCAGTTTTTTGGTTTTGGCAGTGAAGAAGATTAATAAGAATCTCTTGAGTAAACTGTTTTCGAATATACGCAAATCCAAACTTGGATTCGTGAGTCTCATAGTAATTGGATTTTCAAATATCAGTTCTCAAACTAGGTTGAATATTACAAGCAGACCTTTCAACAGACTCCAGCCTTTCGTCGTCTCATTTTACTCAGCATGTTTAGGCTATCTAGCTGAAGCGTAATTCTGGGAATAAATAAGATTGCAAGAGGGAGGAGGATTTGAGAGCGAGCAAGTAACAATGACTGCGATTTTAGGATGATAGTTCCAAAAGAGGGTTGACTTCTTAAAGTAGATTCATTTTACAAGAAATCATGATGTCGAATTACTATTATCTTATAATCTAATTACTATAAAGAGAAATAGGTGGCACACTAACCGAACCCCCTTCCTCCACCGAAACTCCTTCCTTTCTTCTGTATTTCCCACTGAACACAGGTTCTAGGTATCCTTATATTAACTGACTGAGGTGCTATACTTTGTTGGAGTGGAAATGAAAGTGGAAGGGAAAGGGAAAGGGGAAGGAGAAGGGAAGGAGAAGGGAAAGAGGGGAAAATATTAGCGATAATTTGGAGAATAAGGACGGCCCTGAGAGAGCTGTGAAGGAGCTGTATAGGAATATTTTTTTTCTTGAACAAAGGTATTGAATGCTAGGATTGAAGCTGATGGATGGATTATATAATTTTACAACTGCATTCCTCCCCATGCAATCCCTCGTGTGCCCTTCCCAACCCACATCATTTGGTCCACTGGTTCTTTATTTATGGGGTTCTTCGAAGAAGCAGGGTTTGGAGAAAGCCGATGATTTGGAGGAATTGACAGGGAATTTGATGTTGGGAAGAGATATTTTTAGAGGGGATGCATGTATGATATCAAGCTGGAATGGGGGGAGGGGGCTCTTTAAGTCTTCCTGCATACCTAGGCAATTGCTAACTTCTAGTATTTCGATAGCGGAAAGGAGCTGGTGAGGACACGGAATGTGTTGGAGGAACTAGAAGTGCGGAGAGAGTGGGATGGAGTTGTAGGGGTGGAGACGAAGGCGATTGGAAGGGAGAAGATAGGAAGTGATGGTGGTAGGAAACGATAGAGAGGGCATGAGATAAGGCTCTTTCGTTAAAAATGAATCAAGATGTCGAAATAAGATTCTAGTAGACTAAAAGTCATTAAAAGCCGTTAAAAGTTCGATACGCCCGCGTAAAGAAAGCCTATCAATATATCTCACTACAGATGTTATTTATACAGACAGATTATGGGGGTTGAAGTGATATTCCCCTCGCTCAGACTCCGCGAGCGATAATAACCGTAGGATTTCAAGTATTAGTTGAGCTGTCCGAGCATATAAGCCGTGAGATCCAAAGTGTATGTATATCTTGGAAAATAATATCCTTAGACATAGATAAGTTCACTCGCGCCAGACAAAAGACAAATCGAAACACGTCAAGTACTTCGTGTGTACTTAGCCGTTACTTCATGCCCTCAAAGGAGATTCGGAAACTGTAAGCAATATTTTCTTTCGCCCGTTCGCCTCTGAAAGGCAAAATGACGTTACAGCAAAACCAAAAAGCTTGCTGGGATGGGATGGCTCCAGATGTAGCAGATCACGAAGATCTATTGAACTTTGCCACTCTCTATTGTCAAGCCTAAGTAGTAGCGCTTATCATCGGAGATGGAGGAAAGGCGAAACTCTCTAAATTGCAAAGGAAAGTTTGATGTGTGCTAAACTAAAGCTTCACTAAGTTCAAGTGCCAACAGCCAACAAGAGACCTTCAAATTTTGATTGCTTAGGTTTTTGGCGCCACTTTGGCAAGTGATTTCTAGATATAGAACTATCTTGTGGCTTGAGATTGGTAATTGAGCTCGACGATGTGGATCGTGCGGTTGAAATTTTCAATACTGTTGGGATAAAGTGATGACGACTGCCACTTCAACCAAGCAAGGGAAAAAGAATACAAGAACATTATATGTCTCGTAGCTTCATGGGAATTACTCCGTAGGCATGCATGTGTCTTCAAAAGAGGAAAGCCGAGCGGAGGATTTTGGATGATCGACCAAGGTACTTGCTTAGCCTAGACCCTTCTCCATGGTGGGTAGAGCTGCATAAAAGCTAATCCAGGTTTAAGCTCTTGACAAAATTTCTCCGACCAAGTACATTACTCAAGAGGAGTATGATTAGTTAGGAATTTAATTCCGCTGTGGAGATGGTTCCTTGCCACTATAGTTTGTCAACTAATGACCAAGAATCTAATCAGCCTCGATGGTAACTGTCGATTGACGAGTAACATGCTGTAGTCAGATGCAGGTTGACGTTTTAGCAGGCCAAGTTCAAGGCCTGGAAAGAAGGGTCCAGAAGTCCACGCAAGTTGGGGAAGTATGGTCGTACAATACAACAAGCTGTAAGGACTTTATTTATCCCTGGCGCTGTACCTTGCGATGGTCCGTTCAAATGGGACACGCCAACGAAGTCAGCAGGTCATTTTCCCCAGAGTTGGTTCGCAACGGCCGCGGCAGTATATAAAAGAGCGAAATAGAAGTCCGGGGTAAAGCTGTCTCTTGGTGCACCACGGTTGAAGCTCGGAACGCAAATTAATTGGTAAGGGGAAACGAGGTCAGGGGGCGAGATTTCGAAGCGAGGCAGCAGGGAGCCGAACTGCATCGACAATCGCCTTCTCAGAACACCTTCTTCCTCTGTCTCCGATAGCTATATATTTCCAATTAAGAGCTGTATGATGTCTTCAAGTATCTATCGCTGGAGTCTGGCTTTTGTTTACGAGAGTGTGCTGGTTCTGTTAAGCTATAAGAGGTTACAGTTGCTGACATGAAAGCTCTTCTTCCTCGGCATGGTTTTGTGCGCTTATGCAGGCCAAATTTTGGATATGCCGCTCGCCGAATCTGAGATCATGCTGAGAATTCTGTACGTTGTATGAATGATTTCTGACTGAACCACGTCATAATCGTGGTAACAACAGGGAGACAATAGAAGTTTTGATCATTGTTGAAGCAAGACAGGAAGCAAGGAAGATTGGCTTCCGCATCAATTCTTTCTTGACATCGATCACAATGGAAAAGCTGGGGAAACAGGGGTCAAGAAGTGACTCTCGGACAGTATTAGCCGTCAGGCTTGCAGCGGGCGTTATGGATTCTCGCACGTTCACTCGAGCATCTTCGGCAGCAACGAGATAGATAGACAGGACAGGGCTGGAAGAAGTCAAGAAAAGTCGACACAGGGACAGGCTGGCAAACTCGCATGTTCGTGGCGCATATCTCACGTCTTCTGCATTGCATGGCATGGCAGTGTACAGCACTTGATTTTGCCGGGTTCCGAGTGGAGAGAGAGAACAAAAACGGCAAACCATTGACAAATGGGTGCCCATCCCTCCGAGAGTCGTCAGGTGCGTCGCAAAACCGTAGGGATCTGGACTAGTTTGGAAACAGTCATCATTAGCAGAGGCTATTATTACCGTACATGATTGATTTCCTGACTTGCCGCTCCCAAGGATGGTTGAGCATGCAACATGGGCCAAGGACGAGGATCAGGAGGGGAGGACGCATAAGGTATTAACGATAAGGAGCGTTGGTGTCCAAATCCTTCGTTCCTCGCTGTCGTCATCCAGGCACAGATATTCGCAGAACAAAAGAAACGTTGCGGCTCTCGTCTTCCTCCACGCTTGGGCCGTGGGAAGGCCTGGAAACCGAAACGACGAAAACCCGGGGCTGCGTCTAGACAGCTAATAATAACGTGGAGATGAATAAGATTATCTGGGGGGGGGATGAGACATTATTGGACCGAGTTCTATCCGCATCTAAGTAGGTTGCACCGCACGTGGAGATGATGAAGCTGCATCGATCTGCAAGTTAATAATACGGCATATATAAGTGCTTTGAGCTGATTTATTCGATCCATTGAATGCGAAGGCAGTGCAAGAAGACAGGACCCGGCTGGGCATGTTTACCAAGCAGGAATCGACAAATGAGATTCGACTTCATTGGCAGCCAGTCAGCATTGTGGATCAAGACGATAGCGAACGCATGGATGGGTGGCATCCCTTCTGGTCTCTTGGTGCAGCAAAGTGCGGCTTTTTCGCCGATGCGCTACCACCGAAATACGCTCATAAGGACTCTGTATTCCCGTGTACCCATGGGTCCTTTTTGCGTCCAGGACCACGGCCCCATCGAAGCTGGGCTTTGTGATTAATCTTGTTGGCGGTGCGAAAGGGGCCTTGCTCGAGAGGTAGAGGCCGAAGAGATCATATACTCCACTCGTGTCCATGATCTCGATCAGACGACGACAAATGCGTGCCATGCCAGGAACTCCGTTCGTGCTGTTGGAAGAACGAGGTGGAGATGATTCGGTATTGGCATGTCTTTCTTGCCTTCGTTGCCTTCTCCATTGCGAAGCACTTCTTATGAGACTTGTATGAGAAAGAGGATCGATTTCTATTGTATACTCTGCGGGGGGAGAGAGGCGGCATGTTATGCTTTTATGCCACCACTCTTCATATTCCCAGCAATGGCCGGTCCTCATACCTATCTTTCCTATCACCCTATCTGTGATCGCTGGGTCGGTTATTGTTCCTGGTTTGCTACCCGCTCCTTCCATCCATCTAAAATGGCAAGCTTGATCCACTTTGTGGACTACTGTATACAAATCTTCTTCCTCGTCGTCTACTTAGTAGTAGTCCCCGTTCCCCACCATGGCCCCAGAATGAGGCAGGCACCAATGGGAGACCCCTGAGCCGCCCCTTAAGTAGTAGTAAACGGCATCCTTGAAAAGGGCATGTCGCCAGGCCTGACTGGTCGGGCTGAGGAGTTCGGCATGGGGCATCGACCGATAGCCACCAGGATGCCTGGAACATACAATAAAACAATACATGACAGTGTGAAGAAAGGCGCAACAGCTCCTAGGGCAGTTAGCTACTCTACTGTTACCTCCTCGAGTACTTACTTCGGTGTATCCTCCCTACTTCTCTCCGTCCCCACTCCCCCAACTCCCCAGTCAAGGCTCTAGCAGCTGGCGAGCGGCCAAAAGTGCGAAACGGCATTTGGCAAGTCCAATATCCCTCCTGCATCTCACACGTTTTACAGCCACCGATTCTCGCTGCTGTGCAGTCGACATCCACCCCCCCTTGAAGACGAGGACGAAGCGAAGACGAAGCGAAGGCGAGACGAGACGAGGAGAGAAGACCAGGCTCGTCGGAGGCCCGCAGAAACACAGATAGCACAGTCTACTTTCTTGTACAGCACAGAACCTGTCATCACACATATACATATATAGTACATCCACAATACATACTACTCGTAGCTGCATTCGTTCTGCTGCCAGTCGGGTCCAAGTCGGGTAAAGGTTGCCACGGCCAAAAGGTTGCAGCATTGCAGCAGCCACGGAAAAAGGATTGCGCTGCATCTCGCTGCAAGTCCCCAGTAATAGACCCGCCAGCTTCTGGCTATTGGAGAACCGTAAGTCCAAACTTCGTCCCCTCCACGCAAGGCCAAACCATGCCGTCTGCCATGCTACGCCCATTTCCTCGCAAGCTCTGAACGAATGGAACGTTGAGAACTTCTATAGCATGCCAGCTTTACCCAAAGGAAGCTCTTCATATACCGCGCCGATAACTTTCCTCGATTATGCTCAACGAACCAGCTATCCATCACCAGCATCCGCACGTCATGCCAGCTGCGGCGTCACCAAATGCTTCTGCCTCGAGTGGTGGCATGAATAATGGGGAAAATGGTATGCATATATCTACAGGTCTGCCATGCATTCTAGAATTCAAACAGATCAGATCCGAGTCGTGGAATTGCTTTTCCCCTCGTCCTACCCAAGCATACACTCTCTAACTCGACCTCAACAGGCACCTCCGCGAACGGCAACTCCAAGGCTGCCAACAGTTTCCCCCCTCCAAAAACCGACAAGCCTCGACCACATGTCTGTGGGACTTGCCAAAGATCCTTTGCTCGATTGGAGCACCTCAAAAGACATGAGCGCTCGCATACCAAAGAGAAGCCATTCGAGTGTCCTGAATGTGCGAGGTGTTTCGCACGCCGAGATCTATTGCTGCGACACCAGCAGAAGCTACACACGTCGACGACCCCTTCTTCGAGACCAAGAAATCGCCGTGAGAGCGCCGCCAGTAGCACGGCTGCGGGGCCCAGGGGTGTGCGGAAGGGATCGATTGCGAACGCGAGTGGGAATGGAGCTCATACCATGAGGCCAAGAGCCAACACAATCAGTCATATTGATGGAGCACACATTCAGTTAATGGCTGCCGCAAATGTTCCTGCGGCTCGAAATCCCATTACTCCTGGGCATAGTCGTCACCCCAGTCTGGTCGGGCTTCCCATGCAGAATGATTACCATTTTGGTGGCATGTCGACTGCGATGGGCCAGCGCGGGATAAATCATGGTTTGCCAAAGCTAGAAACGCATAACTTTAGCAACGTAGAGTTTGGAGGTGGGTTGCGCACTGCGCCTGTCATTGGCGGCTTCAATAATGCCTTTGACTTTGAGGGAATTCTCTTTGGGCCCGCCTCTAATACCATCAATCCGAATGCTTTGCATTATAACGATTCACCACAATCGATGGCCATCGATTCTCAATCACCCTACCTCCAAGCCTTTCCAGATATGTCCGCAGGCCAAGCAATAGAGGAGAATTTTGATTGGATGCATGGGTTCGAGCAGCAAATGTCCTTCGGTGGGGCCAATGAAAGTGCCATCGATGGCTCCTCTCCTTCAGCCATCAGTACTGCCAGCCAAAGCGGCATTAGCGAAGTCATGTTAGATGGATCCAACAATCCGGCAGCTAGCTCAGCATCTATGTGGCAGCAGTCAATGATGGCGCCTCCGTTGATGCCCAACAATGGTTTTGCATTAGACATTGCGAATTCAGGGTTTCATGATTTGATAAATGGGGGCCCAATCTCTCCACAGAGCCTTCCGCAGAAGAATGCAAACGACCCGTACTTTTCTACTCCGCCTCCATCGATGAGCTCTCTCAGCCCTTCTATGATGCCAGGGCTCACAACCCAGGGGTTCCATCCTTCAATGAATATGGGTCCCGAAACGCCCATGTCTATGAATGGCAGTGTTTACACCAGCCCGCCTTTGTCAACTATTACCGAGCCTACTCGCCAAGCTCTACTTGCGGCTCTGGCACAATGCACGCCTTTTGGAGCTCGAAAGTACTCATTTCCCACAACTAGTTCGCCTTTGTCACCTCATTTCCCCAATCGATCTGGCAGCTTTAGTGAAAGTGGTCGCGCTCTCCCGAGCGCTTTTGACCTTCAACGTTACATTGGAGCTTACATTCGATACTTCCAGCCTCATATGCCATTTTTGCACATACCCACACTCTCCTTTGAAGTCCCTTCTTGCTCTAACGAACAACGAGGTCAGGCTGGCTTAGTCGGCGGACGTGGCTGCCTCATTCTTTCAATGGCCGCTATAGGAGCTCTATATGAGATGGAGCATGCGGTATCAAAGGAATTGTTTGATTCAGCCAAGAAGATGATTCAACTCTATCTAGAAGAGCGTCGTAAAGCTGATGTTAGAAAGGCGGATCACCGAAAGGCTGGAGTTGATCACGGCCCCAGACTTCCCGAAAGCTCTGTCCATACTCCTGTATGGCTCGTCCAAGCAATGTTGTTGAATGTTGTGTATGGCCACAACTGCGGCGACAAAATTGCTGGTGACATTGCCAGTACTCACTGTGCAGCCCTAGTTAGCTTAGCTCGAGCTGCTGAATTGCTGAGACCACAGCAAAACAGTCAATCGCAGCAAGACACAACAATGGCTGACGATGAAACGAGCAATGGGATCAAGGTAGAGGTCCCGGACGACCAG
The DNA here is from genome assembly GCA_003988815.1 of Chlorencoelia australis. NCBI lineage: Eukaryota > Fungi > Ascomycota > Leotiomycetes > Helotiales > Cenangiaceae > Chlorencoelia > Chlorencoelia australis. The sequence continues at coordinate 70,711 of QYAN01000057.1, read as the reverse complement.
CAAGCTTGGTATAATTGGAAAGCCATGGAAGAACGCAAGAGAACTCTTTATGGTGTTTTCGTCCTCTCCAGTCTTCTTGTTTCGGCCTATAATCATGCGCCAGCTCTGACAAACTCTGAAATTATGTTAGATTTGCCTTGTGATGAGGAGTTTTGGACCGCAGAGAGTGCGAGTAGTTTCTATGCGAAGGGGGGTGCTAGAATGGCTGCTCACAATCAGATTACCTTCCATGAAGCTCTTGGTGAGCTGTTGAGAACCAGCGAAATGCAGCAGCAGCAGGTACAACACCGCATAGGTCACACCCCATCCTTCGTGCCAAATGTTACTACCATGCAAGACGTCCCAAAGAGCGATCTTAAACCAAGCACATTCGGATGCCTAATTTTGATAAACAGTATCCACAATTATATTTGGGAAACGAGGCAGAGACATCATAACAAGATATGGACAAACGAGGAGACAGAGAAGATGCATCGTCACATTGAGCCTGCACTGAAAGCTTGGCAAGCCGCTTGGGCAAGCAACCCCCATCATAGCTTGGAAAGGCCAAATCCTTACGGTCTCGGTCCCTTGTCAGCTGACAGTATCCCTCTTCTCGACTTGGCATATGTGCGATTATTTGTCAACCTAGCTCGGTCCAAAGAGAAGTTCTGGCAACGAGATTTCGATGGTATGGCAGAGGAGCTTCAACGAGGTAGCGAGATCATTCAGCATGCCGAGCATTCGCCAGATTCAAACGCGTCGAGTGACCCATCTGAACACTCCGCTTGCAGTTCTGTCTTCGTAGACTCTCCTCCAACATCCAATTCCTCTCCTGAATTCAGTACTAACAATCTACCAACAAATTCTCTCAGCCACATGTCAACAGGTTCATCTTCGAAGCGTGAGCGTCACTTGCGAAAAGCTGCATTTTATGCAGCAGATTCCCTCGCAATGTCAGATAAATTGGGCGTGACATTTGCCGATTTTACATCTCGAGAACTTCCTCTGCAATCCGCAATGTGCGCATTTGACTGCGCACAAGTTCTTGCAGAATGGGTTGCTACTGTGCAAGAGCGGGTTGGACGCTACCTGGGAATCCTGGGCAAAGATGATATTGATCTAAGTCAAGTCCCAGGTATCATGTTATTAGAAGAAGAAGATTGCAAACTTCTTACGAAGATTCAAGAGGTGCTCAATAGCGCAGAGATCAAGATGAACTATGAGATGGCTGGAATTGCGCAAATGAATCAATCGAGACTTTTAGGGGCTGAAAACTTTGGTTACGGAAGCAAGATACTGACTGTCACAGCTTACATGCTCGAAAAAGCTGCTGTTTGGCCGGGTAAAGTCATTGTCTAGCCCTTCTGTTGGCCTCAATTATTGACTGTAATATTAGTTACGCGTCTTATGGCACGGAGCCTCGAAACCCAAGCAAGTCATATGAGAGCCAGAGCTGAGGACTCTGTAGCTCACCGAGAGTAAACGTCTCTTCTCACCATAAAATCTTTCGGCAAAAGCAACTTTGGAAATACCCCAAAAGCGAATACAGGACTCAACTAAGAGGATATACCAAAACATCAAAAGTTTTTCTCGAGACATTTCATTAATCTCTTTGTAAAAAGTACGGCATAGTGCATTAGAGAAATCTCTAGTGCTTTGCTTTTGACCTTTTCGATATGGCACATATGGGATGGGAAATTTGATGGAGCAATTATACAAGGAACTCGGCTTGACTCGTCGTCTATGGAGTGGGGATTAACAGATTGAAGGAAGGGAACGATTCGATGATTTCAACGATTCAGTTTATGATCTACGAGTGCTCACTCGGTGGCTCCTCCTTTTCGCATGGATTCGACATTTTTCTGCTGGTCTACAGAGCCATTTTTCCAACGCTTTGATGTTTTTGAATAATACCTCGTACACTCATTCACTTTTCTCTACGCCATACACTCAACCGTTCCCGGTCTACGCTTTGGGATTACTTTTTTTGATAGGGCTGTTATTGTTAACTTTGCTATTGATCAGTTAAGCTCGTTGGTTGGTTTCAATGCTTGGGAATATTGGCGTGCAAGTGGTTGTTTTGGATTTAGCTGTTTTCTTTACTGCATGACCTGAGAAACGAGGGGCGGGCTGGCAGGCGTTGCTCATGGAAGTGAGGCCTGTGGGCTTCTGGGAAGCAAGCAAGGTGGCAGAAATTAAGGGAGGGTCACGGACGAAGGTGGTGTAGGTGTTAATAGCCGGAAAATACTGATGGGAAAATTCAATCAATCAATCAATCAATCAATCCCCACCACACCCCTTTGTGGTTGGATAGGAACCGGAAATAGGAAATAGGAGAATATAGGACAGGCTATTAACAAGTAAAAGAAATTCCTGTTTGGGGAAGCAAATGTGTCCATGTCTCATGTCTGAGTGTGCTTAGTGATGTGACTTGATGGGAAGAGTGATGAAATGGAATAAATGGACCATTCCATCCCCTTGTCCTTCTTTTGAAGCTTGATCTCCGATGCTTCTTCTCGTTCCTGTGCATCATATAATTAAATTATATCAATTACCACCGGCATGTTAGTACGTGAAATTTTTCCTCCATACATTTATTGCATATCTATACATGGGAATACTACAAAGCACTAGGTCTTAATATCCGTCCTTCGAGGTAACCACTATATCGAAAAATGCAAGAAATGCAATGTAACATTGTGGCTTAACCTTAGAAGTTATTATAAATTTATGGTGATCATGGTTCTTGGAGACGGACCTGATGGCCGTTGGGCCCGGCTGCTCAGCCTAATGTCTAGTATATGAGATTTCGATTGATTGATTAGGTTGTGGAAGGGGAGTATATTAATTGATGCAATGTTTGGGGGATTGGGAGGTTAGGTGTTTTGGTTGTAGGGGGAGGACTGGATCGGGTTTATGCAGCACAATATGGGGAACTAGGGAGGGACTCATGTTACTCAAAGACAGACCCAGGAGACGATGGATCTCTTTCCGGTGGAGGGTATTAGATTGCACCCAGGTAACATGCGGATGGGAAAAGCTTAAGTTGAAGCTTGTCTCAAAGGGCGAAGAAGGTGAGGTGAGTGGGGGGTTGAGTGCGGGGGTCTGTGGCCTTTCCCTTCTAACCAGCCAGCTTAAAGTCTATCCCCTACTGAGTATATCTTCATATATGATAAAGTATACCTATTCCCTCCACAAATAGAGTCTTGGGGGTAGGGCTTAGCATTATTCATTTAGTCCTTTGAGTGAAGCGGAAAAGTTCCTTCTATGAATATAGAACTGTTGGTTTTGTAAGGGACAGATTTGACTTGCGAGTGCATGTTATCATTCTCCATCTGACTGACAGTCTTGGATATTTAAACATTTCAAGTGATCTAGAAGAGCTAAATATCTCAACAAACTTGGAGCACTAGACAATTCGAGAAAGTATAAATTCATCCCATATCTTTTAACTTAGATCTGACCTAAACATTGATTATGGTACTGGTATATTAGGTTCCTATCATAACTGGACCGAATAGAACACATTTTCTCGCAAGCTCTTACCCACGGGCTGTGCTTAAACTACGGTTGGAGATGATGTTATTTGGGGGGTTTATTTTTAAGCTACTCAAAGCCAACTCAGCTGATAGACCACAAAAGCTTTGAAAAATAAACATCTTGGGACGTTGGAAGGCAAAAAAAAAACCACCTTAAGAAGCTTAAGAAAGGTCTTTTTTGAAAGAGGTACGCTTCTCACACAGAAGGAGCTCACCCAAAGTAGCATCTCTGAAGCCGAGAAGGCAACAGGATCAAGAGAGACAAATCAGAGTATTAAGAAAAGCTTCACAGGAACAATAGCCCATTACATTTATGATATTTGGCTAAACACACTTCAAACAGACGAAATCTGCTTCTTCAGATAGAAGATTTGATCGCAAAGAAAGGAAGGAAGGGAGGAAGGAATGGCGGAGTTGTGTGATGAAACGAAAAGTGAGTTGCTCAAAATTGAAGTGGCGAGAGCCCTCCTCGCCGTCCAATTCAAACGGACGAAAGCCTTAAATTCGTCTCTTGAAAACTGACAAAAACTCTAATTTTGTCTAATTTCATTGCGCGACGAGATTTTTGGATTTTGCTAACGTTCTGTATTGCCTCCGTGTTGTTGGTTTCGGTACTTGGCAAAAGGATAAGAAGGGGATGGACTGGCCATCGAACACCCCTTAGAAGGGACAATAGACGAAAAGGACTTGGTAATGTGGTCCCACCGTTTATACCCCATCACACGTCATTGTGCCCTCTCCTCCTCCTCTACCTGCTTCTCCAAAACATTGACAAAATCTTGAACCAACTTATCATGACTCCCCTGCAAAGTCGTCTTGATAAACCCCATCAACATCCTATTACTCGTCACCTCTCCCTTTTCTTCTAGTACCAATCGCCCGTCTCCATCCTCATCCTCCTTGACCAACCATGTCGTAATACTATGGACTCCCATCGGCGCATGCGTGATCGTCAACAGCCCATCTTCCCGATTCTGAAAACTCGCATGATAAGTAATTGCATCTGGGACGAATCGTTTAGCCCAGCCACCACGCCAGCTTCCGGATTGTGGTTCGGAAGAGGGGGAGGAAGAGCCGCTCATGTCATCGGTGATTTCGTAGATGGGGATGGTGGTTGAGGGGGAGGGCTTGTGGTGTGCGGACTCGTGTTTGAAGAAGGTGGTGCAGGCGGATTCGGGGAGGAGGTGGTGGGAAGTTACGAGGGGGTTGATGCTTATCATTCGGGAGTGGTCATGGAGAAGGGATAGAACATGTTCTTTCTGTATTTTGGGGGGGAGCTTTGTGATATTGAGGGTTTGGTGGGTGGTGTTGAGGACTGGAGGGAGGGTTAGTGGCTTTGTAGAGTGGAATGGGAGGGGAAAGGGCCTACAAGACATGATTGCCATGAGCGACGATAATGAGATGGTTAGAGGATATGATCGGCAGATCAACAGAGCAATTGGATATATATAAAGAGGTATATGGGAGATGAATCGACTTATGAAGGATGTCGAAGGGATTGTTTTGCTTTCCACGAAAAGAAAGCAAACGGGAACTGCCTCTCCCGCGACAACAAGCGTTTCAAAGGCTCACATTTGAAGGGCTGAACAAATCCTTCATGAAAGAGATAGCCTACCTTTGCCACCTCAAGAGCAGTCATGATTGACTGTAGGTGGTTGGTGTTTTGCGTGTTCGGTAAGCGTGATATCGTGAGATGGGAAGGAATTCAATCAGATCAGATCAATTGGAATCACATCATCAGAAGCTCGGAAACAGACGCAGCCTTGTCGGCCGCGCGCTTACAATAGGGGTAAAAAGGGGGGTGACCTCCATGACACTCTCAGTAGGTACATACCCTCTCACACAGCAGACTCGGGTTTCGTCGATGCGTCTAACGTTTCTCACCATCCCCAAATCCTCTATATTTTCCATCTTTTAGCCACGACAACTCGATGGTGCTCTTTACTGCACACCCGATAGACTGGCATTGTCCTCCAACTACTACATCGCCAAAGGGTTTGAAGTATCGCCGTCCCGCAAGGCATGAGGAGAAGGAATTGGATGTGGCGAGCACTGTTCGAGAGCATACACCGACATCCAAAGACTTTCACGTGATAGAATATGCTACATACGAGAGGCTGCTGTCGAGGTAAAGCCTTTCGCATTCTGGAGTTGGCTTGTCGCTTCTGTGTTGGAACGCAGCTGTTCTTCCCATCATATCTTTGAGGGGTTGTACTCACGTCGTCAGCCGTTCCAGCTTATCTCACGGCTTCGGCAATTCAGTTCTGCATTTTGAACATGTGCCGTAACACATATCGATGCAGATATTGCTATTCCGTGTTGGGATTTGATAGATCTTGGGCTTTGGATTCTGCCACAGCCGTGTAGTTGGAGGAAGGGGTACATTAATCAGTCAGACTCTGTGAGGCGTTGATGTCAGATGGACAGAGATAGAGACAGAGACAGGGCGGACATTCATTGTAAAGCCAGCTCTGTGAAGCCATATCCAGATGCATATGCACATCCATTCCATTGGCGGAGGGAAATGCACCGAGCCGGGAGAATTGTACGAAGGAGGATGGAAGATCGTGTTTCCTTGTCTACCCCAGCTTAGGGCTTACTATCCATGGCTCGTGTTGTTGCGGGTAATTAAGTACGAATTCTGCGGGGTGTAACGTTCTTGCGTCACATTATCTCGCTCTATCTTCATGTCTTCATATCTGCACCATCCTCCGCCGACTTGTATTCTTGACTTGGTTCTTTCCAAGCGCTCTTGTCATTGATATATACATACACATACATACACCTTCACGTTGTCCTTCAGATGTTGCTTTCCCCCCCACGCACATGCCGGTAGTAGTGAAGTTCGAAGTATCGACTTCAGACCCGGGACCATCACAGCTCGCCTGCCTCTCACCTGCCTCCCCTTCCACCCAACCCCTTCCTTGTCATATATCTGATCCTAGCGCTCTGATTCTGAATGCTATTTGAGCAATACGCGAATGCCCTCAAAAGATCTGCATTGCTTGTTCCCCCGCATGACACGATCCTCGAGAACCCATGGTTCGGCCCAACTGTAGCCAATCGTCGTAGACGCAATCCGTGTCTTTCCAACCTTTCCAGCTTTTCCATCCTCTCTTGCTTGCTCTGTCCCGACACACCCTTGGGGTGAATGCCTATAGTGGTTTGATCAAAGAAAACTACGTCAAGGATCTCCGCACAAAACTTCGGCCCTTCTAGTAACCCCCCCTCCCCATTCACCCACAGGGCTACCTGTTGCCTTACCTTATATACCCCCGCTAGTCTTCGACCTCGATCCTCTTGCAACAACTATATCTACCTATCCTATCCCTTCATATTTTGATACCTTCCCCAACCGCTAAACCGTCCCTTGAAAGGAAACAACAACACACAACTAGGCTGCAGTCGACTATAGACCACCAATTGCCAAGATGTACGTAGTCGGCAACATCTACGTGATCGCGGCCGTAGCCGTGATTGGAGGCGCTCTCTTCGGATTTGACATATCCTCCATGTCGGCCATCATATCCACAAAAGCATATCTTTGCTACTTCAACCAAGGTCCCTTATATCTGGATACCGATGGCAAATGCTCTGGTCCTACACCTAACACCCAAGGTAAGCAGCCAACCACTCGTCTCTTTTCATAGGTGGAATCTGACGCATAGCAACTAGGCGGTATCACGGCTTCTATGCCTGGCGGCTCATGGATTGGCGCCCTGATCTCTGGTTACATCTCCGACATTATGGGTCGAAAAAAGGCCATTCAAGTAGGCTCTATCATCTGGTACGTCTCGTGGTGACTTCACTTCACATGCTGTACTGACGAAGTGATTCAGGTGTATTGGCTCAATCCTCATCTGCGCATCCCAAGACATTGGAATGTTGATCGTTGGCCGAATCGTCAATGGATTTGCCGTTGGAATCTGCTCAGCTCAAGTACCAGTCTACATTACAGAAATTGCCCCCCCATCTAAGCGTGGTAGACTCGTGGGCTGTCAACAATGTAAGTGATTCTGACAACCAAAGGGAATCAACAGATGGTTCCTAATGAATTTGTAAATAACAGGGGCAATTACATGGGGTATTCTGATCATGTTCTACATCTCTTACGGATGCTCCTATATCAACAGTACCGCAGCTTTTAGACTTCCATGGGGTTTGCAAATGCTCCCTGCTATTTTCCTCTTCGGGGCCATGGCGCTTTTACCCGAGTCTCCAAGATGGCTGGCTAAGCAAGATCGCTGGGATGAAGCTGTGAATGTTCTTGCTCTCGGTATGTCTCCTCTTTCCAAAGTTCTAGTCCCATTCACTGACTTGAACACTAGTTCACGCAAGGGGTGATACCAACTCTCCATTCGTAGCAAAGGAAATGGCCGAAATCAGAGAAGTTGTGGAATTCGAACGAGCGAACGCAGACGTCACTTACTGGGAACTTCTCAAACCTAACATGATTAACCGAACCCACATCGGAATCTTTACTCAGATTTGGTCGCAGTTGACGGGAATGAACGTTATGATGTAAGTCTTCCCTCCAACCTACGTGTCGGTAAGCTGACTCTCCTCGCTTAGGTACTATATCACCTATGTCTTTACTATGGCCGGCCTAGGTTCAGATGTCCTTCTGCCTTCATCTATCCAATACATTATCAACGTCGTCATGACTGTAAGTAATCAGTTTCTTAAAATTAATCAAGTCTTTGGCGGGTTCAACACCAGTTGTACGAGCCAATGCGGGACTTTCAAGTTATGAACAGCCCAGCCAACATGAAACCTTCTCTTTCTCGAACCACAAATACTAATGAATTTAAATAGATCCCCGCTCTCCTATTCGTTGATCGTTGGGGTAGACGGCCAACCTTACTAGTCGGCGCTTTCCTCATGATGACCTGGCTTTTCATCAATGCAGCTTTGCTCTCCGTTTATGGCAAAGCTCCTTATCCAGGCCAGTTCAACACACCATCAGAGTCAATCTCCATAACTGGAGCACCATCAAAAGCCGTGATTGCTTGTACCTATCTCTTCGTTGCATCATACGCTCCAACTTGGGGTCCGGTCTCTTGGATTTATCCACCTGAGCTCTATCCCCTCCGCGTACGAGGAAAAGCCGTAGCGCTCGCCACCTCCTCAAACTGGATCTTCAACTTTGCTTTAGCATACTTCGTTCCTCCGGCCTTTGCAAACATTCAATGGAAAGTCTATATCGTGTTTGGGGTTTTCTGCGCATCGATGTTCATTCATGTGTTCTTCATGTTCCCCGAGACGTCCCAAAAGATCTTGGAGGAAGTCGATGAGATATTTGATGACAATACTCCAGGAAGTATCAAATATATCGGAACTCCAGCTTGGAAGACACATGTTGATACAAGGACCAGAAGACTGGAGAGAGGAGAGCTGGATGCAGAGGACAAGATGAAAATTACGACGGTTAGTCACGATGACGGGAGAGAGGTTGTTCCTGAGAAGACAGAGTAGACTACTTATGAAATTGATACATTTGGAGATGATGGCGGTGGGATTGGTAGAACAGATTAGGCTTATGGGGCTGTTTGGCTAGGTAAATGAGCATGAGAATGGTAAATCGGATTCGGTGACGGTGGAATCTAGATTAGGTCTTTAGCTTACGTAGCTAATGGAAGCTGGTCTACTTATTACCACTGTGTAGTTTGTGCCTTTCGCGGCCTAAACTAATATGTGCTCGAATGATATTGTGCATAGAACTGGTATGTGCTTACTTTCAGATAGCCATATTAATAAGGTAAAAGTCGTGGGAGCCACGCATATAGGTAAGAAGAGCAGACACCACTGAACAGTGTTTTTTAGTAGATTAATTGAAAGGGTATAGAAGCTTACAATTATTGTTGCTAAGAAAAGTATGAATGTTCAATTTGCATGGATCTACCTTATATCACTTCCAGTAATCCAAGTTGATGTATTCTGAGATGTTTGGTGACTAATAAGTTGGCCTAGAGTATTGGTGTAGTGTATTCTTCTGTTGATATGGAAGTCGTGATAGTGAGGTAAAATCCAAGGCATGGGAGTTACAGGGCTGCTCTAATAAAATGTGCTCTAATCGTCTAGACAACACTAGGCCTCCGCATCTCGCTCCACTATGTTTCTGGATGGAGAGTTGAAGACTACGCTCCTTTCGTCGTTACTGCCTCTGCTGATTGCCTCTTGTATACAGTGATGTTTGTAGGAGAAAGGTCAGGTTGAGAAATTATATTCCAATTGGTTTCGGGATCCACGGGCCTTCCCATAAAGACCAAGCGTTCTCTTGAACTCCGTCGACACTGTCCGTGGCAACTGGCTGTGCTTGATAAATTCCCTGCTCTTCCGCCTGCGCCAAATCGTGGACCATTTCGAATAGTTCCGCCTTTATTTCATCAAGAGTTTTCTCTGTTGAGCCTAATTCATGAGCATCTTCTTTTAAACTCGAACCTCCTTCATTGTTCAGTATGGTCCGAAACAGCCTAGCAGATTCGAGCAATCCTTTGGTATCTTGTAACGTAGCACTAACTTCCACCAAAGCATTCAGCACCTCATCATCACTATAACCTCTCAATCGTGCCAATGCCTCTTTGCGCTTCACTTCATTCTCTTCCTCAAGAAAGCCTCGAACATAATATTTGCAATCAATCTCCGGTGTTTTGGCAGACAATCCAGCCCAATAGTAAACCCAAATCCAGCCGAGGGCCTTTCTCGCAGCCATACGCAGTTTCGGGAGAGACGGTAGTTCTTCGTGTGTAGCTTGGTGACGAAGCTCGACGTAGGTAGCTGGGAGGCCGAGGGTTTTGGCTATAGAGTACATACTCAATTTTCGGCGTTTGTCTTGGTGGCTGTCTAGTAGGCCTGTTACGAATCTGTGGATTTTGTTAGTTGATGGGGAAAACTTGCCGGTGACGGGAAGTAGCTTACCTAGAAAACGCAGCAGAATAAGCTGCGCGAACGCAGTAAGATGAATTGTGTGTGACATCGTTTAGGATGGCAGCTGTGATTATGGCGGTAGATTCTACCAGATGCGGACAATTACCTCTTTGCACCCATACCGATATCTTGGAAACCGCTCGGCGACGATACGAATCATTTATGCTGGTCGGTATCTGCCCGTTGGGGTCTGTATCTCTGTCTTGGTAAAGCTGACGACGTACTTCAAGAAGTTCTTGCCGGTTTCGCCATGGTGTAATGACGTACTGTACCATCTTGCAAGATTTATTTATTTGTCGTAGTCCGGGGTGTGAATAGAGTCGAAATTTTGTTGCCGAGGCGAGGCTCTGCGTAGGCGAAGCACTAGCGTCGCTAACCCTTATCCAAAATTTAATGCACAATATCATAATTCATATTTTCACAATGACGGTGGATTTTGTTCAAGTCTTCATTTCTAGTTAATCCTTAGGATAGACCTGAGGCCCAGCGGCTTCATAGACAGATTCTGTCCCTTCACATCCTGTATCTCTATCCAAAAGCTTGCCCTTGCAGGTATAAACCAGCGCACTGCTGTGACCTGTAAATCCGTGTCATGCCATCCAACTCCGTCGCTAAAATACAAATCAAACGTCGAGGCCACCCTATACTCCTGCCCGATACATATGGTGAAGCAAATGCACACTGTCTCCTGTCGCTTCACAATCATCCATGTCCGAAAATGTGGGAATCTTTGTACTTTGGTGCTTGGTTGCGCTGAGACTACCTTAGGAATAATAAGCTTTGACCTCTTCTTCATCCTCGTCTTCTCCTTCCCCATCTGCATCCTCGTCATCTTCCGCTTTCTGATCGCTTGCTGGGGGCTCCCATGTCTCCTCTAGCTTCAGTCCCTTCCCTAACACTTCGTTCCTTCGGAAAGAGGACCCAAGAAGCTGCGACATCATTCTGTAGTTGTCAAGGTGAGGATCTGATGTTGTCATTTTTCCAACGTCGGGAGTGTCATATAAGCCCATACCGACGAGCTCTTCACCTTCTGGCTCGGGTTCTAAGAGAGGATGATATGGTATTGCTTCGTCCGATGGCAACGTCGGATCAGGATGCTGCATTGGTAGGAAATTTTCAGGTGTAGGGGGTGCCGTGGCATGATCGAATCCATTGCAAGCAAAGTTGCTCCAGTCAAAGTGCGAATACATTGATGAGTCTGAGTTATTCGTTGCTAAAGTCGTTTGCGGTGTAAACTGATGTCCTGGGGTAGATGATTGATAGATATTGTACGATATGCTATAGGAGGCATGTGTCTCAGGAAATGGATATTGTTGATCGTATTCTGCCAGTGGCAGAGATAATGGAGAGAAGTTGGATGCTGGAGAGGTATAGCCCGAGTAAACGGCAGCAGGAGTTGGTGGGAGGTCGTAAGCCAGAAACTCAGTGGGATATTGAAGCCCTTGGACAGGATGACTTGGAGGATAGGTGGGTTGTGTAGGTCGTTGTGTAGAAGGATGCCAGCTCACTGGCCGGTTCGATTTCGTTGGAATCTGGAGGCCATCCTTAGACTGCCAGTTTGTTGAAGCCATGGTATTTTGCAGAGTTTTTCGATGTTGGCCATCAGCCATGAATGTCCTTCGCCTCCCCATCCCAATCGACCCCCTTGGACTGTTGTTTGCACTGTTCGGTTTGACAATACGCATCGACCCGCCTGTCCTTTGTCCATTTGACCCTCGTGAATACCGGGATATGTTTGATTGTGCCATTTGTCTTGACACGTCTTCCAGGAGCGTCTCGACGGTGTTGTAGCCCGACATGTCTCCCCCGCACATTGAAACCCCATAGCCAGAATTCATCATCATGTTGGAAGGAATATCTGGCAAAACGGACAAGAAGTGAGAAGTAAAAGGAAGAAGCTGGAAATACAAGTGAGATAGATCAACGCGGGTTGGGCGTTGGTGGAAGTGCTGGGGGCATGGCTTTTGATATATGAAGAAGCAAGACAAGGGGAATGAAGTCAGCTAGGGACTGCCGATGGTACAAATATGAAAGACCAGGCCCTTACCATAAGGCATGTTGTCTTGTGTCATATGGCTGCCACTGGTCTGGGCTTTTTTGCTCGCGGGAACGAGGGGGGGACCGCACAAGCAAGTTAGGTAGGCGGTCAAAGAAAATAGTGGCCGAGTCCAGAGCTTGCGCGAGAGTGCAAGTGTTGGAGAGGTGGGTTCAGGACGGATGGATGCTGGCTTGGCTAGGGCCTCTTTCCTTTGCCTTGTGTTGTGCCAAGGGTTTAGCGGTACCAGGCTGTCTGTTGGGCGGGGTGGTGTGTGACGATCAATAATAGCGGCCTAGGATGGGGTCTAGGATCTGAGATGTGAAATGTGAAATGTGAGAGTGTGAGGGTGAGGGTGAGAGGGAGAGGGAGAGGGAGAGGGTGGGAATGTGAGAATGTGGGAGTGTGGAAGGGTGTGAGAATGAAAGGCGGTCAGGCTTTCCCGGAGTTGTGTTGAGTGGGATGGATGATGAGATGAGATGATGAATGGACGGATGGAGAGATATTGTGGTTAAGTCGTGGATTGGCGGAGTGGATTGGTGGATTGGGAATTGCCTAGGGAGAAGATGCTGCTGTATGCGCTCGCTTTACTATTGAGAAAGTGCAAGGGCGGGAGGCCCCCATGCAACACCGAAGTTTGGCTTCATCTAGCCAGAAAAGCGCATTTCTCGAATTCCACATCTTCCACATCTTCCACATCTTCCACATTAGGATGTCATTCCAGGTTGATGGGTGGTGGTACAGTGGTGGCCGGATCCAAGCCCAACGGTCCATCCATCCGCACCCACTGATCCAATACGCCTCTGCCCCGTCGTAAGATTGAGGCAGGATTCGGCTTAGGATCCAGCATTCCATACAGGCCTTGTTGAGGACATCATGGGAAGAATACACTTGCAGCGAACACGAATCATGACATGTCTGTCTATGCGTCTAGGACTCTCGGTGCCTTGACGAGAGTTGGTTGTCTGAATCCAAGCGTATCGTAAGGCAGGAACATGGTTTCTCTTCGTCGCTCCATTCCTCCCAACGCCGTGCCATCCAGATACTGTACGCACTATGCCAGAAATAATGCAAGTCATAGCGTCGTGAACGAGATGCTCCTAATAAGGGTAGTCCGGGATTCGACCCCATACAGTAGTGCGCAGACTGACATTCATCCTATATTTTGGCCTTGTCTCACCTGCGCGTTACATACCAGATCCAAAGATCAACTGTGTTAATCCCCGAAGCACAATGGACCCAAAAAATAAGGAGTGACTGACTCCTGTATTCCGCGATCCAGCATGCAAGCGTCTGGCAAAACTCTCTTTTAAGCGGCAACTCCGTCACGAACCCACGATTCAAGTGATATCACGGCGTCAGCATAAAGCCGAAACACATTTAGTCGAATGTATGCAATACTACTAATATGTACGCATCGCAGATCGCAAGCTGCAGGACCCATGCTTATAAGCGTGGCCCTGAGGCTTGATTTGGCGAAGCATGCGCTACGCTATCCTCCTACCCTACGCAGACTAGAATACGCTTTACTTTACGCTTGCCGCAGAGGCAAAAAGGCACGAAGGCACCGTCAGAAATGAGACGGAGCGTTGGCAAGAATGGCTCCAGGAAGTTCATGGTGACCATGTACTCCTTTCTAAGCATGTCCAGAGGATGGGTGGCTCGGGCGCTGAAACTGGAGGATCTGCCTCAAGCGCACGAACAAGCACAATGCCACTCGTTGCTTTTTGAGTCTACTCCGTAACCTTTGGCTTTTCGTTCTGCGCTGTTGAGTTTGCAGAGCAGCGCCTCCGTGAACATATGATTGGCAGAATCTTGGGAAACGATATGCATCACTGTCCGGTACGTCGCTAGCAGGCAAACCAGCCTACGTCTCCTTGCACGGCCTCGGGCAAGGTGATAATATAAATATATTAGGCCGGCTCTGCTAACCGCGTGTGCAGCTTCTATAATCTGCAGGGTAGGTGTGAGTGAGAGAGTGGAGAAGGGGGAAACCCCACATGTAGATATATTTCTTTCTGCTTGGCCTTCCTGCTTGCAGCCCTCCTCCTCCTATGCTCCTATGAAATCCACTTCCAGCCCCCCGCACTCATTAATAAGGTCACATGGAAAGCAAGCGTGCCTTCGTGGTCCAGACACCGACGCAGATTAGTGTGGCTCGCTTGGAAAGCTTCGATTTCGATCGGATTTTCGAAAGCCCCTTATGGATTCCCCATCAACAGGGGCTGGCAATCCGGTATTCTCTCTCAGCCACAGTCGGCATAATTCGATCCAACGACTCAAGAAGCGAACTAGGGAAGCACAAGGTACGCCGTAAAAGGAAAGTGTGACCTTGGTGGCGGTGGTGACGGCGAAGCAAAGGCACAGGTCAGAAGAATACAGGACCAAGTCTTGATGATACCTTAGCAAATTCTTATACCTCCACAACCCAGTCATACAGAGACGACTCCGTCCAGTTTTTGCCAGGATTGGAAAAGAGAAGAATGATGTGCATCCCGCGGCACGGCTAATGCTAACACCTTGTCGATTTTAGTGACGCATGCTCAAGGTCCAGGTCCAGGTCAAGGTCCAGGTCACGGTCAAGGGTAAACAAAAGGCGGCTGACTAAACATGAGTCGTCAAATGGTTTGGCGCCGCAAAGCAAATGTTGAAACCTTCAGCTTTCAATCCGATGGAGCCGACCTCCCGGATCACGTACCGTTGCAGAAGGCTTGTAGCCTATTCTGGGCAGTTATGGTCAGGGGAGCTGAACGAACAAGCGCTTGGAGGAAGTGCTCGTAACGACTAGTTCGATCAAGCTGATCTGAGTCTTCGCCACTCACGACAGTTCATTGCAAAAACACTCGAATCAAGGCAAGGGTGACGGCTTCAGGGATAACTCCTGGGTTAAATACTTTTGGTTTCTATGGAGCTGTATGCAACCGCTTTCTCCAGCTTGTTTTCTCCCAAGTTGAATGAAATTTACGGATTACGCGCCAAAGCCATGGGTAGTACCACAGCACTGTATGTGATAGATGCAAAACTTGCCAGCAGATCTTGTCCTTGCGCATCATGACTTTTGCTGATCGCCTTTCTTACTGTCTGCCAATACGGAAAGATGTCCGTCCATATCCGAGCGAAACCTAAAGGCATTTTGGATCAGGAGTTTTAAACTTAAAATACAATCCATGAAGAGGAGGCACAGCACTCTCCCGGCAAACCATTTTACGATTCTGAGGATGGGATCCGAGGCCATGAGGAACGCCTTGAGCCTGCCCTTCAGCGCGTAATATTCACACAGAGCCAGCGGCACGACTTGGCACAAGTAGTTCGATGTTGCTTTACCTTACTCGTTACAGCGTCTTGAATCTAAGGAAGGTCGGACTCCGCCACTACCTGCGTAAGAAGTTCGAATTCTGGCTTCAAGCACGCCAAGTCGGAGACAGGTCACCAAAAGAAAGCCATGGCCTAAGATAAACTAAAAAGCCTCTAGCCTCTCCCATCTGCCATCCAAGACGTCAATGATAGGCTATATTGCGTGTGCTTGATACTGGCGGCGTCTTTAATTGCGAACGTAAGGTAAAGATACGATGCTATAAGTGGGACGCGAACGAGCATTCGGGCTGCAGTGGAAAGCAAGTCCAATGATACCAAGATCGGATACCTGGGGTTGGTAATTGTCGTTTGCAGCACCCCAACAATTCCTAAGGAGGGTTGGGCACGGCTTAGATTCCAAAAGCACACGACGCCGTGCTTGTCCCATCCTCGTCGGTGTTCCATATGACATCCCACCCAGCGCGAGACGAATTTGGTGAGTTGCATTCGTGTTGGGCGAGTGATTGCATTGTCAGTCCCTTTTCATTAGGCCTCGGCCATGGGTGATTGACCCCTAATTTTCGATTGTGGGGAAGCAGTGTGCGAGGTGCGAGGAGGAAGATAGGAGACGAGTATACGGAAAGAACCTAATAAAAAATAGCTATTATTTTCATTTTCATTTTCTTAAATATTCAAAAGAATAATGAATTTGTCCCGCTTGATGAGTCAGCTCACTGCCAAAGAAGTGTATATCGGCTCGTAAGTGATGTGTCACGTGAGCCAACCTGTAAACTAACGCTGAACTGGTCTTCCGCCTCTTTGGAGAAGTGCGGACCCCAAGGAGCAATACATTCCATGTATTCCATGGTGTTGGCCTTTTTCTCTCTTTCTCTCTCTTCTCTAGCTTTATTCGAAGGATTCATGAGAACGGGCCATTCGTCACACGCTTAAATAATGATTTTCATACGCGTTCAAGTAGCGCATAAGGCGCTTTCGAAGAAAAAAATAATAATAATCATATAACTTGATAAAAAAGTTAAATATTAAAATAACTACAAATAGTAGCTAATTTATTATCATTTTGATTAGGTAGTAACGAACTATAGCCTGTTAACAGATTAAGTGTTTTACTATTTACTACCTGAAATGATCATCTCTCGAATAATACTTGAATCATTCTCCCCAGTCCAGCAACAGTGAAAACAGACCCCTCTATTTACCTTTGCTTCTTGGTTAGAAATTCTAGGGCTACCCGAATGACTTCATTAAAATAGCATAAGGAGATACTGGTTGTGTGATGGTTGGTTACTGAGCTTGCTACTCCTAATATATATCCCCTCATGCCTCTATGCTCCAATTAACCTTATCCACAGGTAAAGGATTTGTATACCAGACCTCTTCTCCTACAGCCCAGTAAAGATATTGGTGTAAGCAAGTCAAAGAAGTCCCAAGACAAAATTAAGTGGGATATTTCACTTTTCTTCAAACTCCTCATGAGTATGGCGGGGTTAACTGCTGCTTAACAAGCGGGAAAGCTAAGAGGTAAACAAAACACCTTCCACACATCACAATGCCAGAACCTAACAGACCGCAAAAGATTGATCTACCTAGCCAAGTCCATTTCGATGACCGACTTATGTCAAGTCCCTACCATGAAGATGTATGCTAAAGCTGCCATGCGCTCTGGTGAAGCTCCAGTTAACAATGCAGTTAGGGACACTCAAGTGCCAGTGATTCCGAGTATCAACATGCCCTTGAGGTATGTCGATTCATTTCTTTTCTGCCGAAATAATTAGACACTGATTCTGAATCCCAGGTCGTTTTCGATGCCCAAAATTCTCATCGAAGAAAATCTTCCCTTGTACCAGCAGATACTCCCGCAAACCAGTTCCAGCGAAGAAAAAACACCGAATGCTACGTCCACGCCCTACTCGAAAGTCAACGCAGACACGGAGGAAGTTCAAGTAGTGGTCTGGAGGGAATTGCTGAGACACTTGCAGCGCGCAGAGAAAGCAGTGCTCGAGTATCTAGTACTAAAGAAAATATATATTCGCTAGTGGATCCCCAAGGGCCCAAAGATAACATTACGGACGAGAAGGACGGCGGACAAGCTGATGAGCTCTCTTGGCGAGATAGCATAAGGTCAAAAGACATGAATCATGCGAAAGAGTTGAGCAGCGAGGAGCAGAACGCTGAACTTCAAGAGGAGGAACCATGTGCGGTACACAGTCGCCTTCTTACGAAGAAACAACTCTCTGATATGGCGTGGGGAGTTAGGGAATTGGGGAAGCGATTGGGGAGTATCAAGTTGAGGTTAAGAGTCCGGACAGTGTTTCTTCTTACGAAGGTGCATGATGAGACGTTGATTGTGAACACGAGGGAGGTTGCGAGATGGCTGTTGAGTCCGGAGAGAGATGTCAAGTATACGGTTTATGTGGAAGAGAATCTGAGAAATAATAAGAAATTCGATGCCCAGGGGATTATCGATGAACTCGGCAGTGCAATTCCTCAAAGTGGCGACAATACACCCAGGAAAAAGGAGAGGAGACTACGATATTGGACAAACGAGATGTGCAGAACGAGGCCACATACTTTTGACTTTGTCGTTACACTGGGAGGAGATGGAACGGTCTTATATGCCAGTTGGCTTTTTCAAAGAATCGTACCTCCAGTGCTAAGTTTTGCTTTGGGCAGTCTGGGATTTTTGACGAAATTCGATTACGAGGAGTTTCAAGATACGCTGACCACGTCGTTCAGAGATGGAGTTACGATTAGTTTGAGGTTGAGGTTTGAGGGGACCGTGATGAGGAGTCAGAAGAAGAAGAAACAGATAGAAGAGGGGAGTGAGGAGGAAGAGAGCAATGAGTACCGGGACTTGGTTGAAGAATTGGTAGGTGAGGAAAAGGATGATGAGATGACACATCGACCGGATGGTACGTATGAGATCTTAAATGATATTGTTGTTGATCGAGGTCCTAATCCCAGTAAGTTTCTTGAAGCACTTCTCATTCTCTTGCTAATATCTCCAAAGACATGTCATCTACGGAGATCTTTGGCGATGAAGAGCATTTCACATCTGTGCAAGCAGACGGCGTCTGCGTAGCCACACCTACCGGATCTACAGCCTACAATCTCGCAGCTGGAGGCTCCCTCTGCCACCCCGAAAACCCAGTCATCCTAGTAACCGCCATTTGTGCTCACACACTTTCTTTCCGCCCCATCATCCTCCCTGACACTATCGTTCTTCGCATCGGCGTGCCTTATGATGCAAGGACGAGCAGTTGGGCAAGTTTTGATGGGAGAGAAAGAGTAGAGTTGTGTCCAGGCGATTATGTGACGATTAGTGCGAGTAGGTATCCGTTTGCAAATGTGATGCCGCAGGGGAGGAGGAGTGAGGATTGGGTTAATAGTATTAGTGGAAAGTTGGGGTGGAATACTAGACAGAGACAGAAGAGTTATAAGGAGTGGCAGCAATGAGAAGTAGAAGGACAGGCGTTTGGTGGACAAAGACAAGATGGGAATGGGATGATGCATGGATTGGATTATGGGAAATAGAAATCAAGGACCTCTGAATTAGTGTTTCGCGAGTTTGAGTGAGTCGGAATTTGGAATCGACTTGAGGTCTTTGAAGGAAGGTCGAACTTAACTCGGGAGTCCGAGTTGGACTCGATTTACGGAGAAAACCCTTGCCACTTTGCTAAGACTTGGAAAAGGGGGTAGATCACATGATTTTTGTTACTAAATCAAAACTTCACTTTCCATTAAGGCAACTCATGACCAACTCGAACTCGCGAGTTAGAAAACTTGAGGACTCTTGCATGGCGAGTTAAAGTCCGAGCCACGCGGAACCCTACTCTGAATATAGTGCCTCAAAAGTTTTTGAGACTTAGATACTGTCGGTGTGGGATGAAGGTGCAGACTGCAACTAAACCTCTGGGATTGATTCCACTAGTATGATAGATCTGGACGAGAGAGGCTTTAGGCGACCCTTTCTTCCTAAAGGGACTCAAGTGACATGAAGGCTTTCAGCTGGCCTTTGTAAGGAGGCAGGTCTCGTTTCTGAACTGATTTTGAACCATTTGGGGTCTTTCACTAATGTTTTTACTGATCTTCTTTTGTCAGCATGGGATCAAAGTTTTCATCTCTTGCTGCTTAGGTATATCTAAATATTCTGAGAGCTTATGCGGTACCCATATGTTTATCTCCCATCTGACGGTCACATTTTACTTGGCTTCTTCTCAGGTTTTGTTCTTTCAGCTTGTTAATCGTTCAATCTCATTTATAGTCTTACTGTATGTTTAGTGAGTCTTCACAGCCAGCAAGAGTATCAATGGCTTTACAGACATTGTTTTGGATATCTAGTTTGGAGTGTTCTTTACTTTCATACAAGCTGAGATCGGACAAGAATTTCCTTCCAGATTCGAGCTCTTTCGTCTTCTCGTTACTAAGACTAGAATTGTTTACTTAATATTTAAGTTCATCTCACTGTGCTTTCAGTCTGCCTTCATTACCACAAGAAACGAAGGAAGAAATGGGATGCAATCAACCGAGCTTAGTATCTTCTTTTGCTAAACGCTGTTGCTTCGCCTGATCTAAGATCTCTGATGCTGCGTTAGCCCTTCTCGAACATGACTGAGTTGCTCTTTCCTCACTAGGATCATCATAATACTAAAGATAAATGCAGCTCGAGGTAATAATTTTAAATCTTGTTCAACTTTCTTTCTCGTCGTTTCTAAGATTAAGAATAGTATAGACTTGACATTACGCCCAGGAGATGGCCAACTACATCACACAAAAAGACCTTTGTTATCGAGTTTTGAGCTTCGAGAATTTATTGAGTTACCACTCAGAGAGTTGAGGATTTCTCGTGGCGCTCCTCGATGCGGAGATCAAGTTCATCACATCCGCCAGCAATCACAATAAGTCCTGCTACCACTCTGGATAAATTTCTCTTTCTCGTCGCTATTCAATCAATTGGAGCCATTCACCAGGTTAACCCACCATCGAGCGTCCATCTGCACGAAGTGTTTGAAGCTCGTAATCTTACAGCTATCAACTCCTCGAGCTGCTATCAATTTTAATTCCCCAATTAGTGATTATAGTCTTATTCACTCAAGTACCCACAGGCCGTCTATAATAATCTTGAGAATCCGCTCCCTGATCGGAGCTCCTTGAATCATCTTGACTCACTCAACACTCCCAATAATAGCTATCTCTATCAGATATTTCTTCTACTATTTAGCATACTTCCTGGCCCAGCATAGTAACAACACAATTACGAAGCAGTCTTCTTGACAGGATTTACCAACACCAGAGCTTAACCAACTCGACATCATCAGCAGCTCCTCCGAATAATTTTAATATTGACTAATCTATGAACTTGCGAGAGCAATCGACCTCCGAGAGATACGATTCACCTGGGAGACAATACTTCTAGCCTATCAGCTTCTCCGCCTCGCGGTCTCATCCTTACGACTAACAAATATACACTCATCACGCCCGAAATATTCTCCAATAAAGAGGCAGCTCAGTAGCACTCTGATAAGTCTCTTGATCCTTTGGATTTGGAGTCCAGCCTAGGCCTTGGCACTCTTTTAGAAGAAGAGTGACTTGTTTGGCAAAATCTTTGACAACTGCTAGTCATCCTCTCAAAGATTGGCGTCACTGGAAGGTTTAGGTGCTGGGGTTCAAGAGCCCTACACTTATCATCTCTAATATTACTAGTATCTTTTTCGTTAATACTATTTATATAGTATCGACACCCTCCGTAGAGCTCGACCAGGCCCGAGAGACTGTCTGTCTTCCCGACCGTCGCCGATTAACTCCCGAGCTTCTTTGCGAGTTTTGGTGACTGCGTCTTGATTGACGCCAAGTGATCCATCAAAGCCAAAGATCTCAAGATCTGAAGCTCTGGTCGGCTCCGTCAGTCACAGTCTTTCGCACCGCATCACATCTTAACCACCAAATCAGTCCAGCAATTCTTAGAGAACAAACGACACACTCACTCGTTACTACTATTTTACATCATTATTAATAGAGAACCACTCACAAGCTAAATGGCGGCCTCAATCGCAACCGTAAACTCCCCCGTCACCCGGCGGTCCCCTCGCACCATCCAACGGTTTTGCTACGGTGTGACAGTCCCCAGCTTGACTGATTGGCAAACCGCACTTCTTCTCTCTCTGGCTCACTGCTCCGGTTGGTCAGCAGACCATATCAACTATAAATTCCAGCATTTAACTGCCATTTCCCTCACTGCTGAGCAAATATGGGATTTGCATTGGGAATGGATTCGCGCGAGGGGAGGCGTTCAAGTCCCCATATATCCAGGAGAGCTTGAGATTATGGGGTTCTTATGCCGAGAGGTAGGATTCAAGGTGAAGGAGGATTTGCCAATGCCGCTTTACAAGAGAGCAAGACCGGTGAGTGTTTTTTGGCTTCTTGAAAAGATGGTGTGCTGACTTAAGAAATGTAGAAATCCGTGGTGTTTGCCAAATCTTGGTCTCCGAAAGTACTTTCTTCGTTCTCAACATTCCTCGTGGACTAATGGAAAACTAATGACTCCTAGGACCCCACCCACGCTCCCTTATTTGAAGGCTACACAATAGCCATCCGAGAGAACAGCAAAGCATACCTCTTTGAAACAACTAAGGAGAAGGCATATGCGAAAATAACACCCCTTGAAGAACCCCTCGTAGCTATGTTTGGGGACGACGTCTCCCAGATGATCCGAGATAGCCTTAGGCGCTGGAATCGAGCCATGAGCAGAAAGCTTCAAACAGAACCTGAATATCGCCCTCTCCGTGAAAGGGCACATGTAGAGTTGATCATGGCTTATTTGAAGAAATTCCAAGAGACGTATGAGTCAATGTATGGATTGGTAGAACGACCTAAAATTACGGGTGACGGAACGGATATCAACACGGTGTATATTTATAGTACGGCGTATGGAGCGAAGGTGTTTTTAGGATTGCTGTAAGTGACTGCCCTTTGGAATCTTTTGAAAAGTTTTGGGTAAATGCCTCTGGGGACCCGAGACACTCAAGTGTACCTCGTGAAATATGGACCCCCCCTTTTCATAACTAGTAATACTGACTTTGAGATTATGTGTACAGTATGGCAGATCGATTGCACATTGTTGAGGAGAAACGGAAGGCAAAGAGAAAGGAATTGGGATTTGTCGAAGTTCCCATTGAAAGTGTCGAAGCCGATTCTCAGAAATGTCCGATTTGTCATGACCGCATGGGGGTTGTCAACGAAGATGGTGTAAGTGAAGTTCCCTTAAGAATGGTCATATGTTGCGGCCAAGTCCTTGGAGCAACTTGTCTAAGAACTTGGTTTCGGGAATTGGCAAGTCATAACGGCCTGGGAAGAGAATCTTGCCCTCATTGTCGATATGTTTTGCCAGAGTCTTTCGTGGCAAAGTTGTATGAGGGCCATGAACATGAACGAGGTGATGCGACTGTGAGGATAGCTCAGGAAACCATCGACTTGGAATCGGATTCGGAATTTAACAGTCCGACACCTTCTCCTCCTGATTCCCCCAGTATGCCATCTCTCGTGATGGAATCTCCTCAATCACCACGGCTAGGCTTGGGGATCGTCCTCGGAGACGAGGTTGGCGAGAGTCGTGGAGAGCTGCAGGCAGTTACTGACGCTGGCGGACAGGGTACGAATGTAGGAGATGATTTTGACATGGAAGGGTAGGATATTACGGTATGGGTAGGATAGATGATGGATGCTTTATGAATGAGTTGATTTGGGTTGATGATGGATTTCTTCTTACTTTGTATAGAGTTTATATTCGGTGGATTTATCGATTACTGAGGATGGATATTTTAGCTATAAGGGCAAAACGGCAAGACGAAGCTTTCTTTTTGGGGGATTTTAGAACAGTAGTGAACTTAGCATCGATTTTGAAACTTTATATATGGATAGTTCTTGTGTTGTGATTGTTCGATCTTGAAGGAGCGAATCCTACGTGTGGTGTTAGGAGGAGATTGAAGTATTTGACTTTTAAGCTCAACAACCCCTTGAGCCTCTTAGCTCAGAACGATCTGGGGTATTCCAAAAGAAAATAGTATTGGCGTTGTAGAAGCAATGAGAGTTTAACGCATGAGGTTCTTTGGTTTGCAGTAATGTTTTGTTGAAGTATTTAACCCTCCTGCCGTGGTAATCTGCTATTCTTCAAGCCACTAGAGTCTACTGTGTAGGAACTGAATGTGACTCGTAGGAAGCAATTCACAGAACTACTGTGTCTGGAAGAATTTCCTCAATTTGACAAGGACTACTCTGTATAAGAATCACCTGAGTCATTTAATAGTTCTCGATATAGAGTAGGAGATATGTTGAGTTGAGAAGAGGCACCAGAATATAGGTCGGTAGAGAGATGAGTCAAATGTGCGGAGCATTTCATTGGAATCAATCTCTTGCTAGATTCACGTACTCGAATGAGCATGTTTCTTTGCTATGCATTACTGAACACAACATGAAGGGATTGAAAAGACATCCTCTAGAGTGAGGTATGGGGGATGAGAAGACTAAACCCAGAAATAATTCAAAGGTAGAGAGAAAGAAACAGAAGTAAATTCAACAAAGTCACATTAATTCAGATAGACATTTTTTCGTTGCATCAGAAAGGGTAGGAACACTTCCATTTCGTCGTCGAAAGCCAATTTCCATTCCATTCCATTCATTATGCACGGCATCACCTCAAGAAATACACACAAAAAAATGTCCTTTCTTCAGTTCCACCATCCATAATGTTTGAAGAGAAAAAGCCTCATCCATTGAAAAGATCCTTCTACCATGAGGGCGCCCCCTCCAAGTGATGCGACAAAGCCCAGAACTCCAATGCCAAGTTGAGAATCAATCAATCAATCCATTCTATTTCCACTTCCACTGCTGGCCCATCGCGCGTATGAAGTCGATTTTTCGATGGACTGGTCAGATTGTCGAGAGAGAGCGTGTGAGGAGAGAGATTAACGATGCTATAACTCATTCCTTGATTTAGTCATCTATTCTTGCTTGCTGATTGTGATAGTGATATGATGAGTTCCTTACCTTGATAAATCCAATATCCGAAGCCTTCTCACGGAAGCATTGTCTGCAGATATTGAGATTGTATTTTCGGATCAGTCCTGCTTTGTGGGTGCAGACACGGCTGTGAGACCCCAAAAATATATATCATTAGCTATTGTCCTCATCTATCTTCGCAGCGGCAATGGAGCTTCGAATTGAGGAGAAAAAAAAACACATACCATCCTCGAGAGCCTTTGCCATAAGTTTTGGGTCTTGAGCCCCAGACGGATTCGTGAGACATGATTGCGGTTGACTTGATGGTTGATTTCGAGAAATTATCTTTGGAGATGCTTTTTGGATTACGGTTGTGCTGGAGGTTTGTGTGGGAGGCTAAAATTGGGAAGCGAGGTTAGCATTTTTTGGCCATTGCCATGACTTGAGGCCTTAAAAGGCAACAAGGCAACAAGGCATCAGAGATATAAGCGAAGAGTGGGACGCGAGCGCGGCGGGGTGGAATTGTCCCTGATGTGAAGAGGATGTATTGGAAGAATAAAAGGGACAAAAGATAAACAAATACCCACAAACTGCAATCGATTATGAAACCGTTCCAAAGTCTCTACAGTAAGCGGAGGAGAACCCAATTCAGTTCGTATCCAGTATCTCCTGGCCAATTCAGCTCGATCTTTCTCGACCCAATCAGGATCAGCAGCAATGCTGATAACACATCTCTCAAGCAGTTCAATGATTATATCGATATCGAAAGGATCCGGCATGGTGGGTTTGGTTTTGCGCTGGCGCATTGTCAATCGATCCTTGTCTTGTTATTGCTATCGCTAAAGCAGCATGTACCTACGCAGCGAAAAGTGTAAATTTTGGTAAAAGCGGCGGAGATTCCAAGTTGACACTCGAAGGTTTGAAATTGGGCAAAACTTCACAATTGGAAAAGCAAAATAGAAAAACCGAAAAAATTAGAAAGGATTAACAAGAAGCTATAGCGCTTCTTTCACAATGGTAAGATTAGCTCCCCTTCCTCCCTAAATAATGCCTGGTAACCTCCTCACTACAGTCCAAAGACTCAAATTTCACCTACGTACACTTCACACGCTCTCGAGATGCCGACCTCTTCGAGGATTTCTGCAAAGACAAACTGCCAGACGACGAAGTCTACGTAGCACCTCAAAACCAACCCATCAACCCGGAAGATGAAGACGATGTGGTTCCGGATCAACATGCGGCTTTTGGAATTCAAAGGGCTACGCAGAAAGTGAAGGAGGCGAGTTGGAAGGATTTGGGGTTGGCGGACTTGATGAAGAAGGGGCCGGGGGCGGTGGGGGGGAGGGTCGAATTGAAGGGTGGGAGGAGTTTGCCTAGATAGGAGGTTGTGGAGGAAGGGGATGAGTCCTGGATGGGACGGGACGAGAGTTTCTGGAGTTATGGAAATACGTTTCTTGAAAGAAGGGCTGTGATACTGGAGTAAAGGCATTATGAGGGAATGACTGGGAATAATCAAATTGGCCTTTGGACGGGATATAGAGATATCCGAGAATGGAGCTTAAGGAGAGAATTACTTGACTTAAAAAGCAACTATAGAATCACTCGATAAATTCGAAGAATGCCGTACTATGGATTATGGCTCCATAGCTGAAAAGATTTCGAATAAGTTTAATATTTCAATCCCCATACTCCACGCAATGCCCTAAAGGACGCCCCCAAAATGACCATGAATATTCCTATATCCGAGTCAAGCAAATTCCCTTGTTATGCTCTGATATCCGAGGCTTAGTGTCTATATATGCTTCAAATACCATCCCAAAGAAGGCCTCCCCCCTCAACTCTTCCCCAAATACTGTTCCCTCTCCACAATCTCTGGCTGAAACTTAACCAAGAACACCGTCTTCCCAGGCCACAGTTCACCCTCCTCGCCCTTTCCCACACTATGCGCCGTAACCCTAGCCGGAAAACCCGCTCCATCACAAACACCCTCCACAATGCCGGCCACAAACGCCGCACAATTCAACTGGCTCATTTCCTTCGGCACACTAATATACTGATTAACCAACGGCTCATTATCCGAAATCATGTATTCGTCTGGCGTTTCTGGATTGGAGGATTTTTCGAGAGCGTCTGCAGGGCGAGAGAAGAGATGGCGCCAGAGTGCGTTGGTGATGAATTGAAGTAGGGCGATGATGTTTAAGGGTCGGGTTTGGGTTCGTGGGGGTTCGCGGTAGAGGAGGAGATCGAGGAGTTTGAGGCCTATGGGGTGGCCTTGGGCGTTTAGTCTATGCATTCCCATGTAATTAGATTCATGATGCCCTTCTAATTGGGAGACTCGCAAAGAAAGCTAAACTTACCGCTTCTCCAGATCTTGGATCCCAGTGACACGCCGTTGCGCATAGCTGACCATCTCCCCAAATAAATATGCGAAGCTTGCTTGGCTTAATTCCTGTGTCCGACTGCGGTTTAAGGGTCGATGGTAGATGGTTTTTCCGTTGGAGGGATATCTGAGGCCCGATTGCGAACCTCGAGTTTGGGATGTCTGGGTTTGGAGGGGCGGTTTTACTGGCTGTGAGGATGCCATTTTGGTTGATGTGTATTGAGGATGTTGTTTTCTTTACATCAGTGACTGGAAATTGGTGTGAATTTGTGAGGTTGCAGAGGGGAGGGGTAGCTTTTTGTGGAAGGCTGATTGAACATTGAACTTGTCTCAAGCGAGGCACGAAAAGGGGTTTGAACGAAGTATCTATGTTAATTAAAATCTACTGCTTTTCATTTTGTAATTCTACTAATACATCTGCTCTGCTCTAAATTTCAAACCATTTGAAGTGGATACGAAATATCTAGCTCATTACCTGAGAATTGGCTCATTTTGAGGAGCTATGTCCATGTTTCCATTGGCTTGGGCACCAGAAGATTGAACCAATGTCTCCGCCTGTGAAGCCCCAGCTGATACAGGCGTCACGTCTTTAGATTTTTTCAATTCTTCCTTCTCCTCAGCAGCTGGCACATACCCGACACTTGGACCGCGTCTACCCTTGAGATAATTTTCACTTTCCCCGATAATCGATCCTCCCTTGACCCAACGTTCACGTTGCTCTGAATGTCTTTCCTCACATAACTTTAGAAAAGCTGGCCAGTATTTCTCATGCTCGTACTCAAACTCAAGATCACCTTGAAACTCATTCCAAAGCTGCTGTGGTGGAACGTGCTCTCTCATATTGCCGTTGAATTTTAACTTTTCCCTCGTTAGGGGATCAATGAAAGGCGTGATGAGTTTGAAGAAACCATTCACAATCCAAGGTACTATAGAGCTATTAGTTTATGCGTGGTCAAGAATCGTGACAATCTCACTATTGATGATGAGAGCTCGTCCTAATCGTTCGGGATAGTGTGTCTGGAGAATGTTCAAAACCTCTCGGCCTTGCCCGATACCTGGTGCTGTATTCGAGCGAGATTTGCTTGATTTGAAGTTGATGAGGAGTGCTAAGGTTTCTTGGTCGGCAATCATCAAGTTGATTGCACGCTCCACCATGAAGACCAGGTGCTGTACTTGTCTTGGACTTGGCTCAGTATTTTGCCTGCCCGGATTCAAGTAATGACAAGGTCTCCCTGAGATATCAAAACCCAAGAGAATCTGTTTCCCTGTCTCATTCTCAGGTGAAACTTGATCCCCGGTCAAATTCCAGACCCCATACTCTCTTCTCCAAGTCAAAGTCCCCAGCAAACGCTTTGGAGCCTCTGTGGCAGACCATTTGGTTGCTCTCAGATATCGTAGTAGACATTCCCTGGTAAGCCACATTTTCTCGTCTTCTGTAATAGGCCCGCCTTTCCCAGTCGTAGATGGAATCTCCGTCCATGATTTAACGGTTTCCAACAATGCCTCGTACTTCGATTGCTGCTCGGGTGTGAGTTCTGCTTTCGGTGAGGGGAGGGCACCTTCGATAGGATCGGCAATTGGTAGTTTGAGGGGTGTTGGTTGTTTTTCTCGCAGTGACGCAGCGATGGAGGATGACGCGGTTGCAGTCTTTTCTTCTAGTGTTACAGAAGCTTCCTTGGGTGTGCCGCCTTCTCCTAGATTGACTCCTCCCATTTCTTTCTCGAGTCCTAAATCTCCTATTGGGAGAGTGTCTGGTATAGTTGACATTGTTTGATGCAAAAAGATTGAGTTGAGTAGCAAAGAAGTCAATAATGAGGAATTCGAGGGGCGCTGTACTTGAAATTTGAATGGAGCACGCTGGAGATTCGAAGGTCCTTGTGCAGCGGATTGAAGCTCTAGATTTGGTATCTCGGATTGTAAGGTATGAAATGGGTCGGACTGAAGAGAAAACAATGTCGGGTTATCAAAAAGTCTCAGCCTTGTTAACCGACCAACCCCTTATCACGAAACTACCTCTGAACGCGAGAAATCGCGTCTCCCAACTGCGACAACTATTCGCATCGTCTCCCCCCAAAAAGACAGCAACAAAGAGTTCTTCAGATCCTTCACAATGGCCGAATCCATAGACACCGAATTGATCGAATTATTCTCATCTGCCTCACATTCCAACGGTGATCTGGAACCAGATGTGCTTGCAGAGTTACAGTCCATTATGCGATTGCACTCGATCCCTCCTCAGGAGCTGTTCTACAAATGGGAATCTTACTGTATAAAAATGGGCACGGATCTGAAGTTGAATATCGAAACAGCACGAGCTTTGAAAATGGATGTACAGGATGGACTGGAGCGTGAAAGTCGAACAAAAGCACATGTGTTGAACTCGAGCAAGCGTGGAGGGGCTACACCACGAAATATATCGAATGCTGACGACGTTTTTGGAATGTAAGTAACCTCAAAATCATTACCTTTGTCTATTTAAGTTAACTTTCCACAGGCTAGGTGTTCCCAACACTCCTCGAACAGGTTCAACCGTTAGATCTGGTGGGACTGCAAGACGGAAAGGGGGCAATTTGGAAACTCCTTCAATGTCAAGAGCCAAGGCGGAACCTGAAAGTAGCCCGCTTCGTTTCACGCCTGGGGTTCAGAATGGACCTGGAAAACCGTCAGTACCCAGGGAATTTTTTATACAGGTTTGCTAAATGGCTGTAGAACTTCTTTTCATGATCGAACAAATGCTGGCCAATTAGTGGAAGTCTTGAACGATCATTTACAAATCGGAGAACCACCCATAGCTCCTTATGCCGAATCTCGAATAAAACTTACAGCTAATTCAGATATGAAGAAACTCTCTTATAAGACTATGGCCATGAAATCTTCCGAAGCTTCAGAAATACTGGATGATAGGATAGACGAGTTCATGCTCCTGATTCAGGCTCACTATAGCCTTGAAGATTCTGCATTTGGAAGTGCTGCAAGTCAAAGTACTTCCGAGATAGTGGCAGTAGGAAGAATTGCATCAGACTCTTCGGAAGGAAAGCTCAATTCCTCATCTATTGTGCTGGAGACTTCGAGACGAATGGGCGCAGGACTAAGGATACCTCTAAAAGTGGACAAGCTGAAAGGATTCCAGTTTTTCCCAGGGCAAATAGTGGCATTGAAAGGCATCAATGCTTCGGGTGATGATTTCACAGTAAGTGAGATTCTTGAACCACCGCTATTGAAAGCTGCCGCATCCTCTCCAAATGCCCTCGAAGACCATTTGCGAAGGCTTAGCGGGGGGCCTGATGCTATGGATTCCGACACGGATCCAGCTCCCCTGAGCATTATTTTGGGTGCTGGACCCTATACAGCAGATGACAATCTGGACTTCGAGCCACTACATGCTATTTGCAGTCAAGCTGCTGATTCGTATGCTGATGTTCTCATTCTTACGGGACCCTTCCTGGACATCGATCACCCTTTGATAGCAACAGGGGATTTCGATCTTCCAGAGGATGCAATGTCAGAACCAGATGCTGTTACGATGTCGACCGTTTTCAAGTATCTAGTTTCGCCAGCTTTTAATCAACTTGTCGCTTCAAATCCACGCATCACTGTTCTTCTCATACCTTCAGTCAAAGACACTATCAACAAGCACGCGTCATGGCCTCAAGAACCCATTGCAAGGAAGGAGCTTAATCTTCCCAAAGTTGTGAAGCTAGTTGGAAACCCAATGACAATTTCTTTAAATGAGATAAATGTTGGGATTACATCCCAGGATATTTTGTCTGAGTTACGACTAGAGGAAGTTGTTGGAGGAAAGCCCAAAGACGAAGCAATGTTGGCCCGATTGCCTAAGTATATGATTGAGCAACGCCATTTCTTCCCGCTATACCCACCAGTGGATCGGCAAAGGTTAGCAAAGACAGGAACCGAAGAAGGAGTTCCCACTGGGGCCATGCTTGATGTTAGCTATTTGAAGCTTGGGGAGATACTTAATGTTAAACCAGATATGCTGATCGTGCCGAGTGCATTACCTCCATTTGCTAAGGTATGAAAGCCATTCCCTTATACTGGTAATCGTTTTGCTAAATTTTGTCTGAAGGTCGTTGAAAGTGTAGTTGTCATTAATCCTGGATACCTGTCAAAAAGAAGAGCTCCAGGCACGTATGCAAAATTGACAGTATACCCACCGTCTCTGACAGAAGAGGAGAAAGGGCAGAAAACAATGCTCAGCCATAAGCTATTTGAGAGAGCACGGGTAGATATTGTCAGGATATGAGCAAATAGGATAAGATGTTGTATAGGAGTCTCATGATGCATGTAGATATGGATTATAAATAATGCAATACAATTTCAGGAAATAAAACCTGACACTATCTTGAATCCACCCTTCGGCGTTTATCGCTATCATAACGATCAATATCCCCTGAATTGCTTCTCTTCTTGCGACTTCTGTCTTCGTCCCGTCTCGGTGATCTCGAACGTGATCGTCTCCTCTCAGATCGACTGCTATTTGGTCGATAAGAATTACCACCATTTCTGGATCGATCATCTCTTCCCTCTCTCATGGTCTTCGGTCCCTCTGAAGCAGCGCTGACTTGCTTCCGTTCAGCCACCGGCATGCTGTTCGCACCACTTGCTCCTCCCCTATCCCTACCCGGCAAAAACCTCGTATCTGCATTGAAGTCTCCCGGAGCATTTCTCTTCGAGCCCCAATTATCAAATTTCCCCCAAAGTCCCGTATCCTCACTCTTCAAATCCTTATACTTCGTAGCACCTCTCTTTCCGATCTTCGTCATATCCCTCAACTGCAGCGCTTGAGGTAAAAGTTCCCGATTCTGAACGTCGTCTACAAATTTCGAACCCATGATGTCTCTTCGATCGAGTCCTTCCGCCTTGATGTCATCTTGAAAGAAAGCTCCTTTGTGATAATACTTCTGCATGTAGCTCATTTTTCCTTTACCCTCTTTCTCCTCCTTCTGCTTAGCAAGGAATTCATCGTCCTCTGCTTTCCTGTCTTCCTCAGTGAGGTTCTTCCTCCTCTCGATCTCCTCCCTCTCTTTTTCCCGTTCCTCAATAGCCTCCCTATCCCTCTTAATCCTCTTCAACTCCCTCAATTTCCACGCTGCATACTCCGCTTCCGGATCCAAATCATCGGTATCATCCACCTCGTCTCCATCATCTTCTTCATCATCCCAATTCTTCTTGCCCGCCGCCCTGGCAGCTATATCTCGAGCAATCTGCTCTTCCACAATCTCATCTGCAAGTTTCTTTCTTCGTTCTTCTTCCGCGACTATCAACTCCTCTTCTTTTTTTGAGTCGAGTTTGGTGGTGGCGGAAGGATTTTTTCTTTTATCTTTCTTTATGAACGTTGGTCGCATCATAACCTTCCGCGGTGTCTCTTCCTCACTACTTTCCTTCTCCTCACTCTCCTCTTCACTTTCCTCCTCACTGCCTTCTTCATCCTCTTCACTCTCAGTAACAAACCCTTCTTCCTCCTTCGCCTTCAGAGCTTTCTCCCCTTCAATTCGCGCCGTTTCTTGAGCAGCAGCTATCTTCCGTCGTTTATTGAGATCGATTTTACTCAGATTACTGGTGATTCCTCCTGCAGTGGTTACTTTTGGAGGTGGCGCAATTGGTTTGCTAGTCGGTTCGGGGCTGTTTTCCGCGTCGCTGCCTTCACAGTCAGAAGAGGAATTTTCTTCAGCTTGGGCTTTGCCTGGTCGATAGCGGGGCCCCTTAACAGGATTCGCGGTCATACGTTTGGGAGGCATTTTGATTGTGTGTTGTGTAAAGACTGGAGGTGTGTAGGTTGAAAGACGAGGCTGAAGCTAAATATTTGGATTTTGATTAGCGCGCTAGAAGATTTTGTGAGAAGGCTGAAATATTGTGAAGAAAATCTTGGAAAGGCTGGCTGATATATGGGACGAACAATGGGGGGTTTTCAATGAAATTAGCAACTTCAGTCTAGAGACTCCTGTAGGTTTTCATTTATTCTGCCATGATCATCTATTGGTATCATTCGTGAAGTCTTCCTAACATCCCTAGCGCCATACTCCAGCAAAATGCTATATCCCTCCCAAAGCATGCCTGCCCATCACATTATTTCGTCCTCTTCCTCCTCTGGCAAGGGAACTGGTGCAGCCAAAGCTCCAGTACCAACCGGAGCTTCTGGTGCTGGTCCATCATCGATCTGGACATTCCCTTCCATATCATCCTCTTCACCCATCCAATTCTCCTTCTCTAAAGCCTCTTCCCTTGCCTTAGCAGCCACTTTCTTATTCAGCTCCTCCCAAGCCTTAGCTCTCTCTTGCACAGTCCTCGCTTTCCCTTTACTCTTCTCAATTTTCTTCTCCTTCTTATCCATCACAGCTTCAGCACGATCCAGGCCTTTGTCTTGCCTCTTCCTCGCCTTTGCGCTCAACACGGATTTCCTGCCATTTTTGGGCTTCTTGGATACTCCAGCACCTTGGTGTATGGCTAAGACGGATAGGCGATGGTTCTTGATATCGACGGGAGGTTTGATAGTTTTTAGTGATTTGTCGGTGTCAATGCTAGGAGATGATGCGCGTTTAGCTGCTCGAGAATGTACTGATGTAGCTAGTTGCTGTCAATATAAGATGTCGGAAAAGATGGTCATATTAAACTCACCACCTTTCTTCTTCGCCGGAGCTGTTTTGCCCATTGTGAAAATAAAATTGCAATATTTTTGTTTTGTTTTGCGGAGACTCTCTGATTGTGGGGATTGGGCATGGCTTAGCTTTAGCTCACATGCCTTCAACCAGCCATACAGTAACATCATAACATGACCACCCACCAAAACAATACAACTATGCTGATGCACCGCACACCGTTACTCGCTGCGAGAATAACCCATTAAAATCTAAAGGTTACTGGCTTCTAAGGAGTCTCCAAATACCCAGTCCATATGTCTTACGATGACCATTCAAAACCCGCTATTTCTCGATTCCCTCGACGGTAACCTGGACCACGGCGAGGGCTATCACCAGGACTGCAGAGAGGAGTTCTGGAACTGGAGACCATATCCTTATACACATACTGGCCTCTTCATTTCGTCTCTCATATTCCTGTCCACTGTCGTCTATTACGTACTATTCAGCCTGGATTACGACCTTTTGCCTCTACCTGAGCTTCTCTGGAATGCGCTTGTCTATGCAACACCTTCTCGATTACTTGATGTTGTTGAAGATTATTTAAACCCGCTTCGAATATCGAATCCACACTTGAGAAACGTCCCTAGAACTCATGCGGAAAAGACCGAAGCCATGCGCCGGATACTCGGGTTGGATACCGGTGGAATCATCAGCACCGTGACCAGTGCTAGCAGGAGGAGGCTTTCCACTCTTCCTGGCATAAATGTAGGATTGGGAGGCGAGGGACGCCCAGCAGGCTTGGGAAATTGGGATAACTCATGTTATCAGAACAGCGTTCTCCAAGGGCTGGCGTCGCTGGACTCGCTTTCAGAATATCTCACGGATCCTAGGATTGATGAGGAATCTAGAGAAGGGACGGATAAGCAGGATATGCAAATGGCAGAGGCGTTACGAGAATTAATCAGAGTGTTGAATGATCCGTCAAATAATGGTAGGAGGATTTGGACACCGGCGACTTTGAAATCGATGAGTAGTTGGCAGCAGCAAGATGCCCAAGAATATTTTTCAAAAGTTCTTGATGAGATAGACAAGGAGGTTGGGAAAGTGGCGAAGCAAATGAGGATATCACAAGGCCTTGAATCAGAGAACCTCTCTAGTTCTTCACAAAGCTCTTCACCTCAACCCATTTCAATATTTCGGAATCCTTTGGAAGGGCTGATTGCCCAGCGAGTTTGTTGTACCAGATGTGGCTTCTCAGAAGGGCTGTCTATGATTCCGTTCAATTGTCTCACTGTACCTCTTGGCAAGGCATGGGAGTATGATATTTCCGAGTGTCTGGATGAGTACACCAAACTTGAGCAAATTGAAGGTGTGGAATGTGGGAAATGTACACTTCTGAAGAGTCAGAGCTTACTTTCTAAAATTGCAGAACGAGTCAAAGACCAGTCAGAAGACAGCGTGGTCCGGAAGGAGACGATGGAAAGACTACAGGATGTCAACATGGCTTTAGAAGACGACGACTATGAAGAGAAAACTTTGCAGAAATGCAAGGTCCCTCCGAAGAACAGGGTATCCTCTACCAAGTCTCGCCAAGCTGTCATTGCACGACCGCCAAAGTCCTTAGTGGTGCATTTCAACCGAAGCCTGTTCGACGAGATGACAGGCGAATTGAAGAAGAATTTAGCTCAAGTCAGATTTCCAAAAGTGCTCGATCTTGGATCTTGGTGTTTAGGCAGTGCGGGAGGAAGGAATGATGAGACGGAGAAATGGCTTCTGGACCCTAACAAGCCCATGATTTCGGGTTCATTCAGACCCTCGAGATTACGAGGTCCACTTTACGAATTACGAGCTGTGGTCACGCATTATGGAAGACATGAGAATGGGCATTACATTTGCTATAAAAAGCATGCGGGACAGGTTGTAGAAGAGAAAGAGTCAAGTGATTGGTGGAGACTGAGTGACGACGATGTAATCAAGGTCAGCGAAGAGAATGTACTAGGCCAGGGTGGCGTCTTCATGCTCTTTTTCGACTGTGTTGAGCTAGCAACAACTATGTCGTCAGCCTCCCCACACATTGAAGAATCACCTCTCTCAGAAATCGAGCTAGCAGCTAGCATCGCCTTACCAGAGAGTGATGATATCGACCTCTCCGATAGCGACGATCAAACTACCTCCTCTGGCACTGGTGAATCGAGTATAGCCACTAGTATCTCCTCGGAAGAAGACTCTCACGTATCGGCCGAGGATGCGAAGTACAGTCCTACAAAATCGATTTTGGTCCCCCCGGACATCAAATCGAGTGGTGTACGTACGCAGGGAGAGGCGCAGGAAAGAGATCTTTCTTCCAGCAATCTTGTAATAGTTTAAGGAATGGGTATGGGAAAGGAAGCACGGAAGGGAACTTTTATTAACGCATTTTACAGCATAGCGTGGCGTCTCGGGGTATATGTATCACCGGAGGAAGGTTTATCTGCTATACGGGGTCTTTTGGTAGAGATGGTAAATGCAGGCTTCAGTAAGCATTACCTTCAGCGTGAGCATGAATTATTATATGATAATACAACAAATTATTACAATCATTTCATGAATTGAGGTGCATTTGAAGAGAAATCTAATTGGGTATCTGCATCTATCCTAATACTTCTACATCTTAAATTCTACAAAAACAAGAATTGCCTACACATCAAAATCATTCATACTCGACTTTGTCGCCGCTATCAGAATAGGCATCAACCTCATATCTCTCATCCCTCTCATCATTCTCATCCAGCTTCCTCTTCTTCGGCAACGCCTCATCATCATCTATCAACTCTAACGGATTCTCCTCAACCAGTAAACCCATCTCTCCAAGACCATGTTTAGCAAGCCATCGCTCCTTCAAAATCTTATAAATAAAAGCATACTGACTTTCCTTGTAAACCATCATCATCCTCTGATCCCTCAACCTCTTGACTGTCTCAAAAACCGGATCAACACCCTCCTCCAATCCGTCGAAACCCCCAGCCTCCAACTCCCCAATCAAATGGTCTAATGCAATGAATGTCCCAGTTCTCCCAACTCCAGCACTACAATGCACAATCCTCGGTTTCGTGTCTTTGCTTTCATCCTCTTCCGGCCCATCGATGCGAAATCTTGAGATTTTGATTAAATGCAACAATGCACTCTCATCCTTCTTCGTCTTCGGAACATCGAAATCCGGCCAGCCTAGAAACAAAAAATGCCATAGAGTCCTAACCTCTTTTTTCTTCTCCTCCCCTCCATCTTCATCTCCTGCATCATCAACCACCCTCATAACCCTCAATTCCCTGATTTCGGTCCCCTCTTCTTCTCGCTTCCCAACACACTCCACAACAAACTTGCCCTCCTCGAATTCCCGCACAGCATTTAGCTGTTCCGGATAATAAACCATGCATTTCTCCTGTCCTTTCTCATACGGTTGCGTCAACATAACCACCACGCTGACTTCCTCCTGCCAACACATCTCATAGAAATGACCTGCATCTGTGGGTCCCTGCGTAGCTATGAACGTTTCTCCTTCCCTTCCCAGATCGATCGGCGAAGCGTTGATATATGAATAATCTAGACTCCGTAGCTGGATGCGGTGATGAGACCATGGAGAGACATTGATGTGCCGATTTCGATCATGGGCGATGGGGTGCACGACGAGGGCATTTGGGGAGGAGCGGATGGATTCTTCATGGTCGCGAATGAGCTGAAATTTCCGGTCGAGGGAGGGAAGTGAGAGGGAGAGGAATGTGGGAACTGGGGTGTATGTGGTGGTTGTGGAGGTAGTGGCGGAGAGTGGGGAGGAGGTGCTGAGGGAGAGGGAGAGCGATCGTTTGGTGGGTGTTACGATGCTGAGGGCTGGACTGAGGAGTTGTTCATGTAGTAGGTGGTGGTTGTGCTGGTCGTCGTCGGCGTCTTCTTCGTGCTCGTCGTTGTGGGTTTTGACGACGAGCTTGGGTAGCTCCTTGCGAGGAGGAGTGGTCGAAACCATCTTGTCGGTGTTGGAGTGAGAGATGTGCGCTGTGCTAGCCGTCAAGGAGAGAGTAAATAAAAGTAAAGGGGACGTGCAAAAAGCGAAGGAGCAAATTCTTTGGGGTATGGAGGAACGATGAGGTTGAGCTGCGGCTGAGTTTGATGTTTCGGGGAAGGGCAACTATTAATAACAAAACCTTTCTTTTTCTGTTTTTCTGTCTGGCAGAAAACAAGAATTTTATAGAATCCTAGAAATATAGAAAAAGCATTAGAAGTGGACGGTTGAAGGCCTCGTCGCGACTAAACAGGATATATTTTCTGGAACTGGAAGGGCCGGGCCTGGAATGCAACCCTCTCCCCTTTCTGTGTCCGGACGAGCCATCTTTTGGCAAAAAGGATGAAGTTCCTGGCGACTTTCCTTGTCCTATATTAAAGGGCCTTAATTTGCATGATTTTGATCATGTATAAGTTGTAAGAATGAGATAAGTTTGTAACCGTATGTGACGGGAGTGAAGTACCTGCATTCAACCGCTGCTTTAACTCAGATGATGTCAGCAATTCTGTACTCCGCTATGACCCATTAGGCCATTGTGACTCTGGGATTGATCTCCGAAGGCTTTAGAAGATTAGCAATCCAAGGTTGGGCACAAGTCTCCGTTCTTTGGGCAAAATGCACTCATTTTGGGCTCGGGATAAAGAGGTTTAAAGACGCGAC
This sequence comes from Chlorencoelia australis, assembly GCA_003988815.1. Classification (NCBI taxonomy): domain Eukaryota; kingdom Fungi; phylum Ascomycota; class Leotiomycetes; order Helotiales; family Cenangiaceae; genus Chlorencoelia; species Chlorencoelia australis. The sequence goes on along the minus strand of QYAN01000057.1, from coordinate 32,250 downwards.
GGCAATATCTGGAAAAAAGAAAAAAAGAAAGAAAAAAAGGAGGAAGCCCCTATTAGAGTAATTAATAAGGGTAACTGAGTATCTAATTAGAGTGGAAATAGAATACTATAGACGAGTCATAGTCTTCCATGTTATCTGAATATCTGCCCCCCAAAACTCCTACTACCTGATCCATGTGAGAAGAATACTTCCACCAAAAGCCTAAGATTGTCAATCTCTTCTCGACCCTCTTTTGCTTCCTCGACTGCTATCTCTCTTCCGATCCCGACGATGATCCCTATCCCTATCTCTGTCTTTCCTACCCCTGTCCTCAGTTCTGCTCCTATCCCTCTTCCTATCTCCATCGATTGGGCTGCGGTTGCGATATCTCCTAGAATCTCTGTCTCTCCTATTAGCCGGAGACCGACTTCTATCCCGATCTCTATGCTTTCTGCGAGGGCTTCGGTCTCGACTCCTAGTGCGGGATCTATGTCGAGGTTTGTCATCACGAGAATGTCTGCTTTCTCTGTCACGGTCATGATCCCGACCACGTTCTCTGCTCCTAGCACGCTTCCTCGGGGGGCTTCTTATACTTGTGCTCTCTCGGCGAGTAGCTCCAGGAACGTAGCGGTCGATGTTGATTGGACTTGGATCCCGATCGTGCTTGCTTCCGCGTCTATCTGATGGTGATCTAGTTCTTGCACGAGAATCACGGTCTCTTGTGCTTCTATCATGATCTCTTTCTCCCTCTCTATCTCGCTTCCTCGTTGAAAGGGGGCTGCTGAGTCTCTCCTCGTCTTTTATTCTTGGGGTGGCAGGATCATCCTGCTTTCTGTCTGCGAGAATGGGTGGTGGTAGTCCTTTTTCCTTAGCCTCTTTCATTTGTGCAAGGTAAGCTTTTGCATCTTGCTCTCTTTTCTTTGCTTCAGCTAGCTTCCATGTTTCGAGGGTCGAATCCTTGCGCGCAACCGGGGTAGCCGTACAGTCATGGCTAGGACTAGAATCTCTGTAGCTTCTTCGTCTGTCTCGGTCTCGACGATCATCTCCATCCCTGTGCCTGTCGTATCGGTCCCTACTATCCTTTCGGCTACGATAATCGCGATCTCTGCTGTCACGGCGTCTTCGTTCACGACTACCATGTCGAGAGCCATCATCCTTGTCCTTCCGGTCTCTGCTTTCCCGGCGGGTCCTACTGGACCTCCGCGTCGAAGGACGTTCAGGGCTTCGGCTTCGACGCCTGCTCCTCTTTTCATAATTATCCTCCTTCACTTCGATGGGTTTTGGCGAGCCACGCTGAGGTGTCTTTGGGCGATTCTCTTCAGATGTGACTTTAGAAGATTGCGTCTTTTTGACTTCCGTAGATTTGGCCGGTGTATCCCGAGAAATAGGCATGATTGCTGAAGCAGGCATAGCTTTCCTAGGAGGTGGAGCAAGCTTCTCGTCTACTTCCATTTCCATTTGATGTCTCGTAGATCGTTGCGCAACTCTCTTTCCCTCGTTAAGAAGAACATTCAAGGCTTCCTGTTCCATTCGTTCGATATCTTCTTTAGATAATTCGGCTTTCGGAGCAGGCTCTCTTGTCTCTCTGGCCGAATCTCTAAGTCTCGAGTCGTCGTAATATCTGTTAGAGCGACCATCTCGGCCCCTGTCATCTCGTTGATCTCTGTCTCGATCACTCACCCTATCCCTATCTCTGTAACTGTCCCGTGGTCTGTAGCCCTCTCGCTCACGACGAGCTCGTTCTATATCCCGTTCCTTGTCTCTCTCTCGTTGTAATTCCTCTTCTGCTTCAAGTTCAGCCTTCCACCGAGCTTCTTTCTCTTCCCTCTTTCTCTCCTGATCAGCCTGGATTCTCTTTTCCTCTTCCCGTCTCTTAATCTTCTCAATTCGTCTCTTCTCCTCGGCAGCTTCACGTTCTTTGTCCCTCAACTCCTCCCTAGCTTTCTCTCGCACAGCTCGTTTCTTGGCCGCTTCTTCCGCATACTGCTCGTCTGTCTTCCCGCCTCTCTGTTGTTCCGCAGCTGCAACTTCTTCGCCGACATCTTTCCGTCGAAGTTCTCGTATGCCCGTTTCGATCTCAGGTATATGTGCATCAATCCATGCATCAAGTCGAGCCTCCGCAGATTGATAAACTCCAGCACGATCCACTGCACCCTCCAGTAGTAAAGTAGCCTTGCGACGGTCGAGCTTAAGGAGTGTTGACGGGTCCTTTTCCAGTTCCTGTTCAGCTACACTGAGAAGAGATTTCGTGAATTCGATTTCGAAATCCTGTGGTAATTATAATTAGACATAGCATATTATAAAACGAATAAGATTGCAAATTTACACTGCCTTCTAGCTCCTCCCAAGCTTGCTTTCGTAAAGAATCGTAGCCCCCCTTCTTCTTAAACGTATGCGCCAGGCCTTCAATGGCAGCGCGTGTCGCGGAAGCTAATGGTAGATCTGATGTCTTCAATTTCTTGCGCGGTGGTCCACCGATAGATTGAGTATCCTTTGCGAGAGACATTGTTGATGCCATGTTGAAATGATGATTTGCAAAGGAGCAATTAAGATTATGTGGTCATTATGAGAAGGTCTAAAAAGTTTCGAGAAGTGATTGCTTAGGCAAGGCTGATGATTAAAGTGGGGCGACGGCTAAATCGCTAACCTTGCCAACTAGTCCTAAGAAGCTTCAACGACGAACATCAACTCACTGCTGGAAATATCCACACCAAGCAATTGCGGACACAAACAATCTCCAAGCTCGCTGTGCTCACACCCCAAACACTAATCTCCCTCCAAACCACTATCACCTCTAAAACCCATACAAATACCCTCAGAATGGTCCACAAAGTCCTCTTCTGGGGCGGCTTCGGTCCGTCCTCCTCTCTTCTTCTCCCTCGCATACCCCCAAATCTAACCACTCAATGACTCTCCAGGTCTCGCCGTACGATTCTGGCAACTTGGTTTAGAGATGCGACCGCTTTTCAACAAAGAATCACTCTGGGTATACCCGATTTTCGCCGGCACAGGAGCTAGTTTCGGGTATTGGATGCAGGGAGTGGAAAGTAGACAAATTGCTGTTTTGGAGGCGCGGAAAAAGAGTTTATTGGAGAAGAGGGCGAGGAGGGCTATTAGGGAGGCGGCTGAGGCGGAGGCTTAGGGAGTGTATAGTGGGATCATAAAGTAGAATGAGAGGAAGGGAGGGAAATTATGGATCGGGAAGGGGAGTTTGTGCAAGATTTGAATGCAACATGCAATACGCTTCTTGATTCCGGTATTTTGATTCATGTTGACTAGATTTCAAGTAAAGCATGGTGTTCGAAGAATTGGTATTGCTCCAGGAGTCTACCGACCAATACATTACTAAACGTCAACCTTTCCACCTAAATCCTAATAAGCCATCACTTTTTATTACCCAATTCTCATACACTCCACTCCCTTAAAATACCCATCTAACCCTGACTCTCATTTCCTAGCCTATGGAGGACAGGAACCGAAGTAGGGGGAACATTTCCGGACTCCGTCACAATCATCTGAATATACTCTGCCGGCGTGACATCGTACATTGGATTGCACAGCTGGAGCTTCTTAACATCCGCCCATTTCTCTAGCGGCCCACCCGGAATAACTAGCTCATCAGCAGGTGCAATCTCGTTATGAACAATAGAATCCAAAGCAACCCGGTCAGTAAACTTGATCGTCTCACACAGCACAATGACTGGTTTGTCAGCCTCGTTTGCCTCCATAGCCACAAGAGCCGTTCCTATCCTCGAGTAAAGTCGCCCATTGCCCATCATTGCATGAGCTCCCAGAAAGATTTTAGTAGCATCTTGGATATTGTGACTCAACCCATGAATTAGGCAATACTTCACATCCATTCTTAGGGTAGCTAGAGCAGCAGCCAGGTGTTTCCCTTCGTGCAAAGGTCTTGAGTCCACAACTATCACTCTAAAAATTTTCCCTTGCTCGTGAGCCAGAACTAGTGCCTTCTGGACTAAACTGCTTTTCGCGAAAGTGAGAATAACATCTCCATCTCTGATCTTCTCAGCTGCACTTTCGGCAATGATTGTGTCCGCATATGTAACTCGCTCTCTCATAAATGCATCAATGCCTGCACAAAGAGTTTTCTTTGCATCAGCATCCGAGACGTCCGGATCAATCTTAGATATTTCCAGTTTTAGCCATCGAATTGCGTTTCCCATAGATATTGAAATAGGCCGACACGATGCCAGATATTCGATTTGTGGTGATAGAACATGGGGTATAATGTGGCGACCTAGACTCGCACCTGGGGGGGTTTTGTACGATTCAATAACCTGAAAATAATTAGACTTGATCGAAATCAAAGCTCCAAAGACGTAGAAAATGAGATCAAAAGCTGTATCCTCGACTTACTCTTTTAAATGCTTGCAGCGTAGCTACCAGCCTTGCACAACTTCCACATATCATATAGTTGCTCATCTGGAGTCCCAGGGCTAGCACCGCTGGATGAACTTCTTTCCCTGATCCAGCAATTGTAGTCGTTCGCGTCTTGTATAAATGTCTAAAGAATTCGACCGTCTTGTCTTCTGCCTTTGGTACCACCGGGGTGATAATTGGTGTTTTCGGCCCCCCCTTCGAAGGTGGATTTCGTATTTCAAGTTTCTGCAACCTAGGACCCTTCCCACTCTCTGGCTTCTGAGACTGTCCTGGTACTGGTACTGGAGCTTGTGGTGCACTACCACTTTGTTTAGTCTGTAATGCTTGAGCCCTACGCGCTGCTTTCTCCTCTTTTGCTTTCTTTTTAGCTTCTGCGCCTGACAGCTTTGGACCTTCAGTTGGAGTCGCAGGTTCTTTCGATTTTGATACGGATTTCGCCTGCGATTGAGCTTGTGGAGTTTTGGTATCTGCTGTCTTCGCTGGCTCAGCAGGCAGTGGAGGGTCTGATGAGGGGGGCATGGTGCTGGAGTGTCGCAACTCGAATCCTGAAGGAGGTGATATAGCCAACGCTTGGCTCTGACAGTGAGTCGCCAAGACAGAGAAGAACAGCTGTGGCGCTTCTTGGGTGCTGTATGTTCAGAGTCGGTGACGGGGCAGAGAGAAAATCCCAGGTGAGTCACTTTTTGTAGCTCAAAGTTTTAGAGTTCAACTCTAATGCGTTAGCTCGTAAGAACTCCCTCAAGCTTGAGGATATCTTGGTTTCAAATTTGGGGGCTGTTATTGTGGGGTTCGTATAGAATATGTAAGGTTTAGGTTGCTCAAGAGTTGAATATTCCATCAATATGAGGCTGAGGAAATGTTAGTGGCACATCCCTGTAGCACAAGGCACGTGATTCAGTACAGAAATTATTGAGATGAACCTTTTCTTAGGATAACCACCTCTTGTCAAATAGTTTTAGTAAAAGGTGGTGTTCAGAGCCTAAACATAGAAGTCCTACACAGCTAGACTATATAGCTACCACCAAACAGAGTCTCAATGTCCAATGATTTGAAACCTTAAATTGGTACTAGCAGGAAAGCGTGAAATGGAGGCGAGGAAACTCGGATGAGAATTTGAGAAACCTCCTTTCTCGGCTGGCGCAAGAGGAGTAGAGACCTTGATATAAAATGCAAAACCTAAGGAACCATACATGTTGAGCCATCTCTCAAATGGAACACAGGGCCCCAGATCCTCGCACTTGTTGTACATTCCGGTCTTTTGTACGGTGCACCACAATTTGACACACTAAGCACCAACTCATTTCTGAGCCTTCATCTCCGCATACATCGTAGCCTGACCTAAAATCTTCCCCTTCATAGATTTATTCTCCTTCGCCCCCTCCACACTCGCAATAGTCTCCTTAATCTTCGCTACCAAAACATCAGCCTCCTCCGGAGTAGCTTTCCTCCCCTTCTTCCTCCCAGCCATCTCAATCTCAACCCTAAATCCCTTAGTCAAAAACTCTTTAAGCTTCTCCATCCTATGCGCCAAATCCTGCCCATCCACAGCCCAATTCAACTCGATCGTCTTCACAACCGTGCCTGTAGTTTTGGATCTCTGCTGTTTGGCTTTTTGGGACTGGTATGCTTTCGCTTGATCCTCGATTTTGCAGATAGGAGGTTCGCCTGGCCCGCCGAGTGATAAGCAGACGAGGCGTTGTTTCTTGCGGTCGAGTGAGGCGAGGATTCCAGCTGTTTGTCTAAGACTCTCCTCAAGTGTACCGTCATCTCTCTTTAGAATGACAGAGTAGGCTGTAATTTCTTCGTTGTGAGGAAGACGATCTGTACGTCTTGGTGGTTCTTTAGAGGCATAGTGTCTTCGCTGGGTCAGATAGAGCCTTGAAGCCGCGCAACAAGCTGTGGATGGAAAGATACATCGTATGAATTTGGCGGGTGATAACTCAATTGGTGCGACAAATACTCGGTGCAAAGCTGCTGCTGCATTGAACCCGTAAATTGGGCTATGCATCTTCAATTAACCATTATGGTCTCCAGAGAGCACTGTGAGGTGAAAAGAAAGGTCAATCCAAACTCGGCTAAGTTGCCAGGGATAAAATGATGGGACGAGGCTTAAGTACTCGTGACATCCATCTCAATCAACCTCTACACAGAATGCCATGCAATCCCTCCGCAAGGTTTTCCGATACGTTCACAGCACTGTCCAGCCATTCAGACGATGCTTGATTTCCAGTCCTCTTCGTCAACGAATTTCGATACCCTACAGATGGGCTGTGAATCGATATGGAGGCCGCCCTTTCAGACTCTTCACTGATAACCTGAAAGTTGTATTACTAGCGCACGTCTGTAATGAATATCTCTACACGGTGATTGGTACGCAAGGAGCGTCTATGCTTCCAACTTTTGAGATCATAGGGGATTGGGCACTCATTTCAAAAAGATTTCGACGGGGGAAAGGAATCGAAGTCGGCGATGTCGTGTCTTTCGCTGCAGTTGCAGATCCTTTGGGGCCAGCCGTAATCAAGAGGGTGCTTGGCTTAGAAGGTGATTATGTGATGATGGATACCCCAGAGAGTGGAAGTAAGAAGATGATTCAGGTTGGTGACGATGCCAATTCTTGCTCGACTTTTACTTATATTTCCAGGTTCCTCGAGGCCATTGCTGGGTAGTTGGTGATAATTTGCATTATTCGAGAGATTCAAGGCACTTTGGCCCTGTACCTATGGCTCTTATCAAAGGGAAAGTCATAGCTGTGGTGTTACCTTGGTCAGAACGGAGATGGATTGTCAACAGTTTGCAATCATTCAACCATGACTGGAGAAAGTCGGAAGTACGGGGAGTGGATTGAGTGGTATGGCGGATCACTGTAAATTGCCAGAAGTGTATTAACAACCAATATTGAGTATTGAAGAGGGTTGGATATCATAAGGGTCCTATCTAATTACATGATGGATAACAGGTGAACGTGCGATATGAAGTGCAACAAGTTGAAAGGAAAGGTGATAGAAATAGGTGATAGCGCTAAGAGACCAATGTTTGGTCAAACTCTACCATTGACCGCAGGCCCAAGGGGAAAAGGTTATTCTTTCTGCTCCGCCAATGCTCGCTACAAAGGATGATGCCCTCGTTCGACGCCTAACACCGTGCAAACCCCAGAGCAACAAACACAAATGAAAATTTCCACCAAATTAATCAGCCTTCGATATGAGACTTCTTTTCTTGGCCAAGAAGCTCAAGTGATCGTTTCGCGAGAGTTATAACCTCCCCTTCGCCATCTTCTTCGCCCTCATCATCTGATTCAATCTCCTTGTCGGCAATTGCTTTGATCATCTGAACTATCTCCTCGGATTTTCCAATGAGGCTGATGAGTTTCTTATCCTCGGATTCGAGAAGCTGAAGCAATGTCCAGATAGCGATGTGTTGAAAAGTAGCATCTCCACTAGCCAAGAAACGCTTCAAATATCCGTGGATGCCTCCATTTGGTTCTGTCCAGTCCTGGATGAATATAGAATAATCACCAACTACAGTGTGTTAGCAATTTCAGTATAAAATATCTCAAGTTCGACTATATTACCTTTTGAGGAGAGGTTGCCTAAGGCGGCCGCGCTATTTCCTTGGACTTCAATGCTTTGAGAGTCTGTTAATGGAATAAGGACATCAAAGACGCCCAAATTAAGTAGATGGGACTTGAGCTCGTCGCTCAAGGCCAACACGGCAATTGCTGCTGTCATTTCGGATTGAACACTCAATGGGACATCGAGAACTAGTTGTTTGCACTTTTGAACAGCACCAGCTTCTAGAACAAGAGCCTTGTTGCGGTCAGAACTTGCAGCAAGATTTCGTAAGGTGGAAATAGCGTGACATTGGATCTCTTCATTGTCAGTAGATCCGAGTAAGTCCACCAATGGTTTTAGGAAGCCTGCATCGATAATTGGAGATTCGTTCAATGGATGTATAGAGATGTTGCGGATGCAGGCGACAGCTGAGAGAATTAAAGGCAAGTAAGAGGATTGTAATAATCGTAGCAATGGGGCTAAACCGCGAGCACGGACGATTTCTAGTTGATACTTCTCGTCCGAGGCAAGATTTCGTAAAGCCAGGGCGGCCTGGCATTGGACTTTAGGTGAAGATGAATCCATAAGGTTAACCAAGGATTGGATCAGTCTGTTTTCGTTTTGTGCAAGTTTCTTGCGGTTATTGGCGTCAACTGCGATATTGCTCAGAGCGGTTGTGCAATAATACTGAACATCGACATCCGAAGAAGAAAGAAGCTGTACGAGTACTGGTATAGCGCCAGCGTTTACCAACTGCTGACGATTTTCATCTGCTAGTGCTCAGTATGTTGTCAAATAATCTGGCGGATCTCACGACATACCAGAATGAGTCATGTTCAGCAAAGCTCCTGTTGCATTCCTCTGCACACGCATGTCTTTAGACTTTGCTAGTCGAGTCAACGGTCCCAATGCCCCAGACCTCGCAATTTTCGCCTTGTTATCCTCATGTGTTGCAAGATTGGTAATACATCCAACGGCATTGCACTGAACTTCGACATTTGGGGACATCATTTGACGGATGAGGGGAGTAAGTCCACCGAGGAGAACGATGGCCACTTTATTCTCCGCTGTGCCAATGTCAGGTGCGAGCTGTAAGATAGAGGCAGATGACTCACTATTAACGGCAAGATTTCCAAGTGCCGCGCTGGCTGCTCGTTGTACTTCGATATCGGGGCTTTGCAACAGGAAGAGGATGGGCTCAAGGGTATCTCGGTCTACTTCGCGTACATCTATAATATGGTCAGTCAGGAGCAATGAAGCGAAACGAGCAAGCTTAGGCAGGACTGGCAACATGTAGATATAGATGCTGCTAGTAGCCGTTTGCATCCATCTCCCTCGATCTAGTTGTGGGTAGACAGACCTCTCTCTGTGATTTCGGCGAAAGTCAAACTCGCACTTCGCTGGAGATCAACATTATCTGAGAAGACTAGAGTACTGAGAGCTCGTAAAGGTTCCCCAGAAAAGAAATCGGTTTCGCCTCGCTGGAAAATGATCAGCCGACAGCCAAGCGTCCAATGGAAGCTATGCATACGTTTTCAAGATATTGGAGTAGGTCTGCTACAGCTTCTCTTTCGCTCTCCGCCAAAACAGGTTCGTACAAGCCATCCCGAGATCTTCCTGTATTTGTTGACCAGAATCAGTATGTGTAGCTGGTTCGATAAGGCTCGGATGCATACCTCCACAGCAGGAAGAGCAGGCACCCATCTCCAGAGGTTGGTCCCGCAGGACAGAGGCTTCGTTTTAGTCGAAGTCAATTGATTTTGTTGGAATGCGAGCGACAGGTTGGACAAAGCAAATGGAAAGGAAAGACGAGGCAGGCAGAGAGCAGATTATAAAGCGCGACTCGAGAGCAGCGAATCAAGAAGAAGAACAAGGGCGCAAAAGGCCATTCACAGAGAATCAAGGACTGGAAAGGCAGGAGTTGTTGATGGGGGGGGTTGGCAGTGGGAGGATTCGGTGATTTTGGTTTTGACGATAGTAGCTTGCTTTTTGGGTAGGCACGGGCACGGCTCTGGTCTGGGTCGGTGGAGTCGGTGCTTTTTCTTTCTTTTTTGGCTTGGCGAAGGTGTCGCAGGCGCGAAAGGAACCTCGTCTATTTTGCTTTTGGACCGTCAGAAAGAACCCCTGCCTCAACTCACCCTTCCCTCTTTCCATCCATCACATGCTTCACTTGGAATACTGTGATGAATCAAGCCATCAGATGACTTTTCTTGTCTCTGGGATCATGGTCAAGAGACGGAGCCACCACTATTGCAACAGCCAGCAAACGAACCTCCGTCTCTTAAGGCAAGATCTGCCTAAGAATCCATCCATCCCGTGGGAAACTCCCGGCCGCAACACAACCAAAATGGCCAATATAAATTCGTTTGCTCTTGTAATACCTAGACTTGGGTATGTGTCTCACATAAATACCCGTTGAAGCTCCCACAAATTTACGCTTGGTGGAACTGCTGAAGATCCATTCAAACAGATGGCTCTGTTTCTCTGGAATCACCATCTCTTTAGACATGTAACTACAGAAGTCTGTATGAGCTGCTCGAGAATAATCCGTTTAAACTCGAAACATACTAGCTTATCCTTAATGGTATGAAAACTCATGAGATTACTAGAGGGATCAGGCTTTAAGGGCGTACTTTAGATAGAGATATCGCAAGTGCATAAGTTCTGGCAAGTCAGGATCTTAGTTGTCAAATTCACTCAGAAAGAGAAGAAAATAGAGAGGAGATAGTTTTCCATTCGTTTTTCATCCTTCCGTTTCGTCTCGCATTCCCCACCAGCGCAATACATCCATTCTCTCATTGCGTTTTGGGCCATTCTGTTTTTACTTGTTGAGCTGCAGCTTTGCACAAAACTTTAGAGTTCCCATAAGCTAGCTTTGATTGTTTGACGTAGAGGATTCAACAAGTCAAGCAAGTATAGAAACATTTATACTACTTGGCAATTGGTCCACTAAGTAGCTTTCCGATAACAAGCGCCTGATTCCTTCTCTCGTAGGGAGTTATGGATGTCAAATCCTTCGCCGTTGTAACTCTTGTCTGTCTTCTAAGATGTTCCGCACTTTCTCGAAAGTTTATTCATTTCAGGGAAAACGCTGTTATGCTTCAAAGTTGCAGCTTTCGAAGATCAAAACCACCATCTCGATTTATCCAGATGAAGAAGATGCGAGAAGCGAGAGGACGAAATTTGTATAATAGTAACTATAGCTTGAACATATTATTGTAGCTTAAAGAGAGAGGCAAAATGTCACTTATAGACTAGCCGGCTTCAAACGAGTTCCCGCCAGATCTACTTGAAAATACCAGAATAACTAGAATACAAGACAGTACTCCCGTGAGTGAATCTTGTTATCTTTCGATTATTCTCAATAAATTACTAGTCCCTAGTGGAACAGTTAACTTTATCTCAGCTTTCTTTATTGCCTATTGCATAACTATCTTATGGTCCAATTATCATAGTAACCTTGAAACAAAATAAAGAACATGAGCTGAAATGTTAAACTAGCGGACTAAGATTTAACAGTCCCCTAAGACTTAGATGCATAAAAGAGGGTGAATTTACATTGCCATATAAAACAAATGAAGGCTCGATCAAAGCTTAACCTCCGGCCTATTATTTTCCCACTCAACCGAAGCGAGACCCCAGCCGTACGAAAACTCTCACATGAAAATCAAAATCAGCCGTGCCCCACTATCATCATATCAATTCAACCTGTCCAAGCTTCTTCTAAATAACGATATCTATTGACTTTGAGCTAACTATATTCAATCCAGCGAGTCAAAAAGGCCACTAAGTCGTCCAAGAAGATCTTCTAACCCCCACGATCAATGATCTAATCATCAGGCCATCGTACAACACATCAGCCATGGATACGGCCCAAGATACTCGGCCAGCGGCTTCCAATCCCGTCGAAGCCACCACTGCAACAAAGAGAAGTGATCACGCGCAAGGATACGCCAAACCATCGACCTTCCTCCTACCGCATCCGCGAGGTCAAGATCGCGCCATGCCAGATAAACCGTTAACTGCTTCGGACATCGAGCAGCAGCAAGGCATTGTAAGATACCCCCCTTTGACCTCCCTTATTCGTGTAGATAGCGATGATAGGATCACAGCGAGGCAGCAAATGCAAATCCTCTGCAAGGCTGACGAGACTCTTCCTACAGAAATCAATCCGAGATTTCCTAAAACGTCGAACTAGCTACGATGTTCTCCCTCTATCATACCGTCTCATTATCCTGAATACAGACCTACTTGTGAAGAAGAGCCTCACGATTCTTTTACAAAATGGTAAGCTCCCCGCATTGCTCTTTTTGAAACGCACGAATACTGAGGAAGTTCCCCGCTAGGTATTGTCTCTGCCCCACTGTGGGATTCCCATATCTCGACCTTCGCTGGCCTCCTTACTACCTCCGACTATATCAATGTGATTCAGTATTACTGGCAGAATCCAGATGCTCTGAGTCAGATCGACCAGTTTCGATTGAGCAGTCTGCGAGGTAAGGCTCCAATGCTTTACACTTACATAATTTCTGGAACTGGGCTGAATTATTGCAGATATTGAAAAGGCCATTGGTGTTTTGCCAATAGAAACCCTTTCAGTGCACCCAGCTCGACCTCTTTACGAAGCATGCCGCCAAATGTTGAAAACTCGAGCTCGGCGTATACCTTTGGTCGACATCGACGATGAGACTGGACGAGAAATGGTTGTCAGCGTTATTACACAATACCGAATCCTGAAGTTCATTGCGGTTAACGTTAACGAAACAGAAAAACTAAAGAAAAGTGTCTCAGAAATCGGCCTAGGAACCTATGGGAACTTGCAGACGGCAAGCATGGATACACCTGTGATCGACGTCATCCATATGATGGTAAAATACAGCATTTCAAGTGTTCCCATTGTGGATTCAGAGATGCGTCTACTCAACGTATTCGAAGCAGTCGATGTGATAACAATCATTAAAGGGGGTGTTTACGATGGTCTCACTACAAGCGTTGGCGAGGCTCTTTCGAACAGAGCCGAAGATTTTGCTGGAATCTACACCTGTAGTGAGGACGATAGGCTGGATTCCATTTTCCATACGATTCGGAAGTCTAGGGTTCATCGACTGACAGTTATTGACGACGAGAAGCGTCTGAAAGGAGTAATCTCCTTATCAGACATTTTGCAATATGTTCTTATAACGGGCGGGGATGATGATTAAGGATAATGAGATTTGGATCATCATGATATTACGAGCGTTGCATAGCGATCTGGCGTAAGGTATGAGATTAGGCAACTTTATGCATACCAAGGTCCATAATAGATTTCTTTCGGTTTTCTTTAATAACACCACTGTTGCTTTTCCGACTTACATACGAGGTCTGGGTCAGGGTCTCTCAATTTTAAGCTGGGTCTCATTTTGGCGTGGAGAATAATCGAAATTTTGATTTCCAAACCCAAAATTCAGAGCAGGTTGGTTTTCATGAATACCTTCAGTGATTTATCAATGATGAACTACGAGAAAACAAGTAGCTCTCGACTGCGGGTTGGTTATTCTAAAAAAGGCAAGAGCCATCGGTGTTGGGCTTTTTCAGTGTTGTTTAACCTTCCGCGATGCAGAGCTACTTTGGTAATTCATAATACAATACTGACTATGGAAAAGAGTTTGATGCGTCAAAATGCCATCTTACGACCATGGTCTTAGCTACCGTGCATCATCAGCAACATTATCGGTCAGGCAACAACAGTTAGATGCCATCAATAGTTTCGATGGCAATGGTATCGACAGGTCTATCGCTCAAGGTCTTCTAGATGGACCCAGGATTCCAGAACGTCGCAATTCCTTGAAACTACAGTATGTCGTCGAAACTTCGAGCAGCAGCGAAGACCACAAAGATGTCTCTCGTCGAGACGCGATCCGCACCAGTAACACATGGACATCTTCGAGTGGAGAGGGCTTAACCGACGTCGACGAAATAGAGGATCGCACACTTTTTGTTGAGGAATACAATCGACTTGCGGAGAAGGTACAAAGCAATTTTACATATTATACAAGCTTGTGAGCTGACTCTAGTATTAGCATGGAATTCGAATGCTTGTCCCGGAAGACTATGAGACTTTCCAGGTGAGTTAAATTTGAATCTTCTGAGTCGCACTCTTCTCTAACGACTCTCAGGCTGAATATTCTGTGACCGTCCCCGGCAAACCCAATTGGTTCACTCGGAAAGTCCTTAGGAAAACATCCTCCAGTCATAGTATCCAAGTGAAGCCAGAACGACAACTCAGGCAGAAGCGGAGCTTTAGCGATCTCTCCTTGAAACGAAAGTTGAAGAAGGATTTTCTAAAGGATAAAGATTTACAAGAATTAGTTCGCTTGTGTGGATCAAGTCTTCTTTACCTACCATCGGAGTACGCGGCTGGTAGCTTGTCAGTGCCGACATGTTTTCGTGCTACAGCTCAATACTTGGTCCAGTACGGTGAGTAGATTTCTTCACGTTTTTAGCTTCACTGACGTTTTGTCTTCCAGCACCATCTACCCGTGGAATATTCCGTATTCCTGGGTCTCAAAGTAGTGTCAATGCTCTGTACAACCATTACTGTACCATGGATGACGATGGAGAGATTGTCGCAGGGACGGTTAGGTGCCCAACTTTACCTGAACATATCAGATGCGACGTACATGATGTCGCATCCGCGTTCAAGAAATTTGTTCATGGACTGCCCGGAGGCATTCTGGGTTCTTTACCAGTTTTCGATGCCCTTGTCTCTATCCAGAGTCAGCTCCGCCGCGATCCAGAATTGACCAGGACCAAGCAGAGTAAGGTCCGGGCCAGGTTCATAGCATTAGCCATAGCAACTCTAAGATCGCAATACAGACGTGAATTAATCTGTTCGGTGTTCGGGCTTCTCTGCATGATTGGTCGTGCCGCAGAAACGACAAGTAGAGAAGATGAAAAGGGAAGGCCGCTTCCAACATCCGACTTAATGGGCTATGGTCCCTTGGGTATAGTCTTCGGACCACTCCTTGTTGGCAACTTATTAGACAATTACACTATGCGCCTGGCAAATCCGCACGGTGGTCTTGTTTTACTCCCGATCAGTCCCCCAAAATCCCGAAAAGAGAAACACAAAAAGAGCAAAAGTGTTGAGGAACCTGCTCCGTTCAACACACACGTCGACAAGATCAAAATAGCCAATGGTATTACGGAAATGGTTATTACTCACTGGCGTGACGTGGTCCGTCATATGAAGAACCTAGACGCGCTCAAGAAGATAAAGTCCCACAACCCCATAGCTCTCCGGGGTCCAGTACAACGAACTCTTCGGCCATCTATATCGGAATCGTTTTCTCTCCGCAAGCCTCCAGACTGGGACGCTGAAAAGTCGGCAATCAGGCGAATGGACCGAAGCTCTTCCCCAACACCCAAACAAATTCCAAGTGAGACTTTGATAGTCAAAAAGCAGCGATCAAAATCAAAACACAATTCTAGTAAAACTTTATCCAGAAGCAACCTCTCCCCGACGGCTGAAGAGCCCGGATTCGACCATGACCATTACAGGAACATTCAGGGGTCCTGGCAAAAAGGTAGTCCACCGGGCGCTCCACTAAATCTTACACCTAGCAAAGAGAATGATCCGTTCTTAAGCACTCCCGCTATCTCATTTATCAAATCTCAATCGAAGGATCATAGGAGAGGTGAGCTAAGATCCTCGATTCCAGCGCACCTACGTGAGCCCCAGCACGGTCGGCCTTCTGTATCGGGGCAGCCCAATCGAGATATCATTTCTATTCCAGATGGTAAAGCATCAAGTAATCTGCGTCGCGTTGTGTGGAGTGAACCAGATGTTCACCAAGGGTCAAAACAACCGCATCCCTGGCTAACAAGCTCTGAGAATCATGGCCAGAGACATACCCGTACTAGTGCTACGCGAAGTTCTCACATTAGCAATGCCACCGATCCATTATCTCGCATATCCCATGAAGAAGATCTAGCCTCCCTGGCTGCGCTTGCCCATGCTTTGGAATCATTGGATGAAACCCTTGAGCCGAAGGACAACCCTGAATACTCTCATCGACAAAGTCCTAGCTCGGGATCTCACGAACATCGCAAGTCAGAAAGCCCTTCTCCACATAGGCGCGAGAATCAGCGTCGTTCGAACACATCTTCAGTCCCAGGTTCACCGAAGACTAGCAAGACACGAGGCAAAGATAGCCAGGATGTTCAAAGGTTGTCTTTAGTCAAATTAGATGGTGCTACGAACAGTACGAGTCAATCTTTTTGCAGACCAGAGAAATCACCGATAGCAAAAAGCCCTCCAGCAGTCGCATTTATCACACAATCAGCAAATGCACTACCAATGACAATTCCGCATGATAGACGACAGGAAATGCCCGAGTCTCAAAGGCAATTGAGCTTCTCAACTCCTACTGTTTCTTCAGGTCCCTCAATAGAAGCACTACCTAGCCAGCCGGTTCGTGATGTTCGAGGTCGAGGTGCAACTGGTGGGAGTGTCAAAGCTTTGGCCGAAAAGTTCAATTTCGTCGATACCTCATCCACACATGTGCCTTCACCTGCTAGGTCACCCTCTAAATCACCTGCCAAGTCTGAACGTGTAGAAGGGCAAACTGCTAGTGAACCATCAAGAGGAAGGAAGGAAAGTGTTGTTGCACCATATACTACAAATTCATCTCCGTCTCCTACCAAATCCCAAAAGTCGGCAACATCAGATAAATCACTTCATCGTCACTCCCCGTCCAAAATTTCCACTCCGCGCCGAGTTTTGAGAGATTCATTGATGGATGCCGCTCCACTGCGACCAGTCTCTAAAGGAGACTCATCAAAACTTAGTGAGTCCCCTTTGAAGCGTCAAGAAATTTCAATAGAAGTCTCCGCCGATCTGAAAAGTGTGGGTGAGTCTTCTCAGTTATTGCATTCTAGTAAGATTCCCATGCGGGCTAGTGAACCTTTAAAAGAAACGCCTACCAATCCTCAATCCTTTCAAGGCTCTTCCGAGTCTTCCGGGCAAAAAAACACGCACTCTCAGTCCAATCAACCTTCTTCTAAGGTTGCTGCTAGTCTCAAGCTGTTTCAAGGGTCTCCCAGATCTAAGAACCTGGGAAGCTCCCACTTTCAGCACAACGACGCTTCTACTGAAGTTGAAGTCAATCGTAGGGCCCTAAGAGAACCTCCCGGGTCTTTCAAGCTAAGAAATACCCGTGGCCAACCTGACAAATCTTGGACAGAAATTTCCAACATTGTTAATACTCCACGAGAATCTTTCGGGTCGGTCAAATTAAGAAACACCCAGAATCAACGCCAGGAGCAGTCTACGAAAGACCATTCTTATCATAAGCTCTCACAGTCATCCTCGGGATCTGGAAATTACGAGAACACCCATCCTGAGCTAAACGAATCTCTCGTAGAAACGTGCACTAATCCCGTTCAAGGAACTTCAAGATCTGTCAGGCTAAAGGACGCTCATGCCAAACACAGCGGGCCCTCTACGGATAGTCAAGCCAAGCAAAACACACTGCAAAGGTCTTCAGGATCTTTCAATCGCGGAAGAACTCTTCCTCGCCCAGAAGAACCTGAAATTGCACATCATGTACAATTCGCAAAGCCAAATGCAGGGACTGCTTCTGACATGGGAGCTCGCCGTGAAGCAAGTGCAGCATCCGTCAACTCACTCAATAGCTCTGGCCTGAGTCGTGGAAATTCCATTTTGCATTCTCAGATCAGGACACTACAGCGAGAGTTGTCTACCAAAGATGAAGAGATAAGAATATTGAAGCAGCATGTAGCTGCTCGTGCGAATCCTGAGGTTGGGACGCTGAGCGAGCAGCTCCGGGAAGCAAAGAGGGAAGTGCAAGTCTGGAGAAATAGGGCAGAAGTAGCTGAGAAAAGGGTCGAAATGTTGGAGAAGCTCTCAGTCCGAACAGATTCTGGTCAGTATACCAAGAGCCAATTCATTGCAAGACCCCAGGAAAATTCGGATCAATCAAGTATGAGATACAGTGAAGATGGGCAGGCTGTTTCAGAACGCATTAGAAGAACGCTTCATGGAATGGACGGTAATATGAGCGAGTTTGGGGGATCCAACGAGAGCAGTACTACTGTGGTTCGTGGGATTCAGGGAGCAGTGACAGGAAGTGAGTATAACGACTGGGCGGCTCAGACTGTGAAAATTATGGATTCTGTTAGTCCTCATGAACTGGTGTGAGGGACGAGTCTTGGTAACTTCTGTTACCTTGCCGAGTCGGAGTTGTAATTATTATGGTTGTATAAAATTTTATGGGCGAGACGAATTAATTTTTCGTAGTTTTAACCTTTGATACAGGTAGTTCTAATACCATTATTATTTGAACCTATATTGAGCCATTATAGCACCAAGCAAGACTACAGTTTACTAGATAATCCTTAAAGAAGTGAATCCCTCTACCTTAATTCCATCCTTTAAACCGATCTACTTAGCAAGTTATTCTTTCTCTCACACCACTAATAAACCTTCGTTCTTTATAACTTTTACTTCTAGATCTATTAACTACAGTCACCCTCAAATCCACACCCAACATTAAGAGCAATCGACAATCAAAACCTCTTCAAAATAAAAAATCTCTGGTCGCTACCTAGCCAGAACCAATGGCAAAAGAGGCACAACCATCAATCGAGCTCACCAATCCCATCCACTATCTCGGTTCGTTATTTGTTCCTATCTGTCCTTTCTTCCTCACTCTTCAATCCTACCTTACCCACAACCGCCCACTAACACCACCCATAAACCAGTAATCTACAGCATCTTCATCGACATGCCATTCTCCTACCTACTAGTCTGTTTCTATAGCTGGGTCATCGATTCAAGACAGCATAATCTCTTTAGCATTGGGGTTTGGGGAGAGAGATGTCTGTTTGCTGTGCTGAATATTTTGGCGATCTTGATTAGGGTAGGTGTGTATAAGGAGAAAGCGGATAGGATTAGAAGAGAGGTAAGTTTGTATTTTCTTTCTTTCTTTCTTTGGGGGGAGGGATACTGATGAGAAGAAATAGGCTATGATTAAATTGATTGAAAGGGAAATTGGGATGTTGGATGAATTGCTTGAGAAAGTGAGTTTTTTCCATCTCATACAATGCCTGTCATTCTTTCAATACTTATCAAAATGAATGATCATAGAGACTAATTTTGTATGTGTTTCTTTGGGGATGGCAGGCGCAAGAAGAAAAGAAAAAACAAGAAGTTCATTACGCCGTACGCATGACTCCCAATAAAGAGATTATTTCTAGAATTGGGGATGATTGATTGCAGTTGAGTTGGGCTGTTATTGAATTAGAGATTCGAACTTTGATTTATGAACGAGTGAAGGAAGGCAGAAGAAAGAAAGCTTGCGCTACTATGGATTGTGAAGAGGAATGGGATAGATAGATAGAACACGATATCTTGAAGCTGGTCTTTTTCTGTTCTGCGGTTCTTGGTGGTGCTTGGACATACGATATGATATGTGGAAGGGGCTGGGAATTACATCTTGCTGGTTTTTTCCCTATAGACATGCAGAAACATATGATATGCCGTAGAGAATGTATTTCGGGCTGATAATAGAGAGATCAATACGTATTGTTCCTTTGGGTTATAATGTGAAGCTGTGAAGCCTGTGACTATTATTCTTTGCCTTAGTTTGACTTATTGTAAGATTACAAGAAGTGGGTGGGTTGTGAATATAACCGTGTGTTCGTACTCTCATTTGGCATTCATATTTCATTATATTGAGACCTGCTAGATGTTTGAATGTTTGGGCTGAAGGTTATACCATTATACATAGCATAGAGTTTTCTCTTTTGCTTATAAAGTGCATTGAATTAAGATTCTGATATTAAGGAAGCTGAGCTGACAAGAACTTCTCGCTTAGCTTCAAAAGGGGTTCGAAACAAATCGAAATGGAATGGAAAAAGAGAAAACAGGAGCTATCGGTTCCCCACAAGCTATAATTATATTGAACGGTATGCTTATTAATTTGGGGCAGGGAAGTTTAATTGATAGCTCTCCTACTTCTTTTCTGTTCCATTTCGCTATCACAAAATTCATTCATGGAGAAGCGAATTCTTCCACGACCACAAAATACATCGTATGTACAAAGCGTCAAGTCCTCAAGCTTTAACTTCATCGCCGAATATAACAGGGTTGATAGCAATCAGCACCCAAAATCGGTGCTGCAAAAGTTGCATTAAGCGCAGTGAAATGTAGCAATGCCTATAAACCCAACAATCAGTATGAAGTATGTCTTACGGTCCCTATAGTTGCTATAAGTGCGACCAGTATTCGGTAAGGTACGTAGCAGCTTACAGGATTGCAATATGACGCGGTAATGGCTTTGTCGATGACCCACTCGACGTAAAGAGAATAACCCGAAATGCAGGAAATGCTTCTAGCGGAAGACTCGAAAGACTCGAAAGACTCGGTTTCTCCATTACATATTGCAAATCCACTATCACTTGTTTGTACGTAGAATGATACTTACTGTTGGATCGAGAAAGTCTTTTTTAGAATACTGCTCTAGTTGTAACCAAAAACAACCCCTTTCTGAATTAGGAATAGGCCTACAAGGGACGACCTTGAGAGAAGGATACGGAATTGAAGTAATTTATCTGGTGAGAAAGAGCTTAGAAAAGCAAGGCGATAGAGCGATTTGGGTATTTAATAAAGAATGAGAGAAAACTGTCTTTAACTATAGAGGATTACTTTAATATAAGCTCTTCATAAAAAATACTCATCGTCATCATAGATTCCCGAACGCTTATAGTTACAAATGGATCTAAAGGAAGAAGATAATACCTTAAACCCTAGCACCTTCTACTTAATATTTTCCCACGACTAGACTACCGCTTAAAAATTAGTGACATAGCTTTTGTTATCTATTTATATTAATTTATATCCGTCATATAAAACTAGTCACGTGAGGGTTACTTATCGCTATTTTATGTATTTGACACCTTTTCTACCCTTTCCTTTTTTTTTTTTTAAGAATCTTGTGAAGACACTTTATAGCATTGTCTTGAAAGGATCGAGCAATTGCGACAACTTTATCCTAAATGCCTAGTGTGAGATGAAGCTGGCGACTACAATGTAAGCGATTAAACTTGGATGGCTCTATACCACACAGAATTAATTTCTTCGCTATTCGGATAGTTCACAGATTATGGATTGTCTATGCTACGATTTCAACGGCGATACTATATAGTTGGATTACTCTTGGTCAGGATTACTAAAGTAACAGAATCCTGACATTGGTATTTCTGTTATAAACTATTACATTTTAAATAATGGGATTCTAGCGTGCTCATAATTCGAGCTAGCCTTTTCGGTTTGAAGAAAGAGATATAAACAATTTATATACTACTTTTGACGGTATGACGCTATTATAAGTATATTATTACTATGGGTTTGAGTCTAACTTGGACTTCCGAGTTGAGTTGAGCTTCTCTCATAAAGTATAAAGTAGGCAAGTCGAGTCCAATTCCATCAAATATATACAGAAGTCCGGACTCGCCTTGGACTTGCAGAACACTAGAGAACAGAACCATGAAATTCGGTAGAGGAGACCACTTTTACAATCCCGTCAACAATGGAGTAATAAGGGATACCAGATATGGCCAAAGTATGTTGCTGGAATACTTGAAGTATTCCCCAGCTGCCCCCATATCTCCATTCATCGTCACAATTCTTCCAGCATTGCTCTATAAATGCACATATTCCTTAGCTTTGACTAAAGTAAAGGATGTGGGTTTTCTGCAGGCTGAAGACTTGAATTATATTCCAAATCATCATATACTTTGATGGGTATTCGCTCCACCCGCATTAATTTTTCCCCTCAGAACGCCTCAGCTGCAAATAGAACGGAATGTGTTTTGACAATCGTAATGCCTAGAAAGGTTTAGCTACCTTCCTGCTCTCACTAGCACCTGTCTCTGGGTCCTTATATTCCTTCCAGCTTACTGGATACATAGTATTTCCAGCTTCGCTCGTGGCCATGATAACACCAAGATTGTTCCTGGCAGTGGATAGATAGTAATTTGACTGGTCACCAAGAGAAATCTGGTCATGACGTCAGCAATGTTCTGCTACGGAGAAGGATTCAATATTTACCACAACAGCTCTAACGATATCACCAGGTCTGAAGCTCTCGAAGATCTTGACTTTGTCTTTTTCAGTTGCCCTGACATCCTGAACCCGTATCAATCCTTGCCATTCTCCATCTAATACTGTTTCTCCAACTACTAGAATCGCAACTGTAGCTTGTCTGGGGGCGATTCTCGTTACTCTGCAAAGCACAGTACTGTTGACCTCTGGCAGAACCTCCGCTTTTGCTTGGTTTTCATTCCCTGTAGGTACGTTTCTCTCAATAGATATGGTAGATGGCTGGCTTGGCGATGCGGGTGTGATCTTCGTTAATCTCTTTTGAGGACCAACAGGTTTCGGAGGGATTGTGGTTTTGATACGACCGAGTATAGAGGCGTAGAGATTCGAATTGTGAACATGAGTTCCGAGACCTGGAAGGTATTCAATAGAGGTCCCAAGGCGCTGACCAGGCACAGCAGTCAAAGTTCTGTCTACCATTTCGATTAATGTAGAGTACCAATAATGGTTGTAGTTGTTGATTGTGGACGAATTGACGTCGAAAAAAAGAAGTGCTCCACATTTTGTCCCTTTCGCTTAACCCCATCAATCAACCCCGCTCTGTGGTTTATGCGCTTTGCTCCTCGGTATCGCAGACTCTCTCAATCATCTTCAATTTTCAACCTCTAATAAGCAGAAATAATGGCTGCTAAGCATTTCGTTAACGACCCTACTCTACTCGTGAATTCAGCCCTTCATTCTCTTACTCTCACTAACCCCTCTCTCGCTCTCGATGTTGAGAACAAGATCATCTATAGAAAACCTGGTCATGCATCGCAAGTTTCTATAATTTCAGGTGGTGGAAGTGGACATGAACCTAGCTTGTATGTATATTTTCTTAGAGTTTCCTTGTCAGAGAAATGTCGCTATGGGAGGGCGATAACCTAAATTATCATCCTTTATATACATCAGACGATTGAGGTTTAAGAAACCAAGCGTTTTCTACATACCTCTGATCTGACAACCCCTCTCACAGGCCTTGCTGTTTCCATTCAATTGAAGTTATTGATACTATAAGACCTACAAAGAGGATTTGCTTTCAAGATGCTTCAAGAGTTTGTCAGTAGTCAAGCTATTCTGTTTCTGTTGCTTCTTCCTAAGTTTAAGGGCAATATCGCCCAAACCTCTAGTCATGACATCGAATCTCAGTCTTTATAATCCAATAATTGACTTTTATGATATAGTGGGGCTTTTGTTGGTGACGGAGCACTATCCGCAGCGGTAGCCGGTACCATCTTTGCTTCTCCCAGCGCTGAGCAGATCAGAAAAGCAGTCATGTCAAGAGTAGATACCGAAAAAGGAATCCTTGTCACTGTCATGAACTACACCGGAGATGTGCTTAACTTTGGAATGGCTGTGGAGAAAGCCAAAGCTGCTGGACTCAAAGTCGAAATGTTAGTGGTTGGTGATGATGTTGGTGTAGGAAGAGAAAAAGCTGGAAAGGTTGGTAGGAGAGGAATTGCTGGTACTGTTCTCGTTCATAAGATATCAGGTGCTTTGGCAGCCAAAGGTGCTAGCTTGGAAGATGTCTATAAGGTTGCCAAATTGACAGCGGACAACATCGTTAGCGTGGGAGCATCTTTAGATCATGTTCACGTGCCAGGAAGAGCTTCTCCAGATCCAAATTCCAAGGAGACGCTTGCTGCAGAAGAGGTGGAAGTTGGAATGGGAATCCACAACGAGCCTGGAAGCGGACGAGCTAAGGTTGCTCTTCCTGAGCTTGTGAAGATGATGCTCATCCAATTACTGGATTCCAAGGACAAAGACCGAGCGTTTCTCAACGTCAACTCGAATGAAGTCGTACTCATGATCAATAACTTGGGCGGAGTAAGCGTCTTGGAATTGGGAGGAATCGCTTCTGAGGTTGTTGGCCAACTTGAGAAGAGCTATAACATCAAGCCTGTCCGCATTTTGGTAGGTACCTATATGACTAGTCTCAATGGACTTGGCTTCAGCATTTCAATTCTCAACGTCGTCAATACGAATATTGGTGGACCAAGCATGATTCAACTATTGGACGCTCCCTGTGAAGCTACTGGTTGGGCAGCACCCATTCGAAAAGAGACGTGGGAAGCAAAATCCACTCCAACTAGGGAGATTTCATCTTCCGGCGTAGAAGAAGTCAAACCTAGTGGATTAAAACAGGACCCCGAGGTGTTTAAGAGTGCTTTGAAAGCCGGCTTAGAGAGGTTGATTTCTGCCGAGCCCGACATAACTCGATTTGATACAGTTGTTGGTGATGGAGACTGTGGAATTGGATTGAAGAGAGGAGCAGAAGGTAAATTATTTCATACTGTCCGCCTCATATTGCTGATGTATTTTTTTAGGTGTACTCAAATTGCTATTAAATACTCGATTGTCTGGTGATGTAGTATTGGACTTGAGCAAGATCATTGCTGTGGTAGAGAATACTATGGACGGTACCTCAGGAGCACTTTATGCAATTTTCCTTAATTCTCTGGTTCACGGTCTGCAACAGCAGGGTTCGGGACAAGCAACTCCAGAGGTGTGGGCAAAAGCACTTAAGCAGTCAAGCGAAGCCTTGTCACGGTACACTCCTGCCCGACCTGGAGACAGGACGTTGGTCGATGCACTATACCCATTTGTCGACACTCTTGGCAAGACTAGTGATGTCAAGCAAGCAGCAGAGGCAGCTAAGAGGGGAGCCGAGGGAACAAAGGGTATGAAGGCAAACTTAGGCAGAACAGTCTACATCGGTGGCTCGGGCTTCGAGGAAGTTCCTGACCCAGGAGCTCATGGGTTGGCTGAATTCCTACTTGGACTTGCAGGACTAAAGTCTTCTGAGCCAGAATATGAGATAGTGTAAATTGTGTATGGCATTTGCCGTCGTTTCTAAGTAACAGCTGTAATGATTAGCACAAATTGAACACCCAACATACTAAGGGACTGCAGAGCATTTGTGAACACATGAAATTTAGGCAATTACCGTTTGGCATTTTTCAATCACGCCTTAATTTGAATCTCGTTTCACAGCAATAGTGGAAATTTCTCATGGATGAGACAGAGAATTAGTATAATCACGACTTTTACAACGCCTTTCATTCATTCCTAGAAAAGCCACTATAGCCGACCATCTGTGGTTTCCATGCTACCTCATAGTAAAAGTAATTGCAAATTATCAACCCGAACTCTCAGCCAGAAGTACTAGAATGACTGAATCTCCTCTTAAGAACCTGTGATTAAAAAGTCAGCCCTATTCTCATATCATACTCCCTCACCTCGACCCCTCAACAGGTCCTCTGGAATGGCAGACTCACATTTTACTGATAAACCGATCCTTATTTACAGGTTTTCCTTTTCCACCACCAGCTAATTTCGGCGTCTCAGTCCACATCTCCTTCACATTTTCCAGCACCATATTGCAGTGTCTATCAAACGCCTTGACTCGCGCGAGGAGTTTTCGGTTGTTGCGGCAGGATATTAGCACTTGTGGGTGCATTCGTACGGCGGTTTGAAGGATCGAGAGAGGTCCGGAAGTGAACTCATGCTCCTCGAGTTGCGCGATCTCGAATTCTCTAAGAAAAAGATTAGTATGTATGCCTTGCGCATAGGGAAA
Organism: Chlorencoelia australis; assembly: GCA_003988815.1. NCBI lineage: Eukaryota > Fungi > Ascomycota > Leotiomycetes > Helotiales > Cenangiaceae > Chlorencoelia > Chlorencoelia australis. Next base: position 6,599 of record QYAN01000057.1, on the reverse strand, counting down.
ATGGGGCGTACGTGAGTTCATTACGCGATTTTGCGAGCAGTTCTCTGGAAATTTATTAGCATAGGAACTTTAAATCTTGATTGTAGGAGATCTCACGTAATTTTTGCTTGGTCCGCCATGGTTTATGCGTTTTTGAAGTTGTGGATTTCCCCCACGCAGAGCTGCGATCGGTCTATCAAATTCAATCCGACGCTAGCGTGCTAAGAGGAAAAACTTATTTCCGACAGCTGCCGCATCCGACAAAAATTCCGAGGTCCAGGGAGATCCGCAGTTGTCAGTAATATCTATTTCTCCCGCGGCGTTGTTTCTTTCTTGTCCTTAATGTTTGCAAGATCTTTATGCTGTAGAGCTGGGACAGCGGTGCGCTATTGCTCGAGTCGTACAGCAATGCCGCTCAGAGCAAAGATCACAAATCCTGCTATTGCAGGCAAAACACAGGTTAGGAGACTCGTACGCTATAATTGGGCTTTGCGGTTTTAACAAGTTTAACAGATGTTTTCAACTGCTGTTTCGGGAGAAAGTTGGAGTGGGAACCATGATATCAGACCATTACCAGAGGATGAACCCGAAGATGTACTTTTTAACACTCTATATGGTGTTCGGACAATTGATCTCAATCGGCCGTCGAAGCTTCACTCCCTCAATGGATCTATGATTCGAAAGATTATACCGAGACTGCTGGAATGGGCGAAGTCAGATATGACTAATGTGGTTATCATTAAGGGAACTGGGCCAAAGGCATTTTGTGCTGGGGGGGATGTATCAGCTCTGGCCAAGAATAATATAGAAGGAGAAAAAGGTCAACAGAAGTCCACAGACTATTTCGCTCTTGAATACAAGTTGGATCATCTCATTGCAACATATTCGAAACCATATGTAGCATTTATGGATGGTATTACAATGGGAGGAGGAGTTGGGCTGAGTATACATGCACCATTTCGAATAGCTACGGAGAGGACAGTTTTTGCGATGCCAGAGACCACGATTGGCTTCTTTCCAGATGTCGGAGCTTCGTTCTTCCTCCCACGGATGCCTGGAGCCGTTGGAACATATCTTGCCTTGACAAGTGAGAAACTAAAGGGTGTGAACGTCTTCTATTCTGGAGTTGCAACACATTACATCCACTCCACTTCACTCCCATCTTTAGAGCGACGTCTAGCCGAACTTCGATTCAAGGACTACGATCCATTAGCAGAGCGTCTGCAGTTGATAAACGCCACCATCGAAGAGTTCTGCACTGGACTACCACACGATGAGCCCATGCTTATCAAGGGAAGTCTTCGAAACGCCATCGACCGTTGTTTCAGCAAAGACAATGTCCTAGGGATTATTGATGCTCTTAAAAGGGAAAAGACACAATGGGCGCAGGATACGCTTAAGACACTACATCAAAGATCACCCACAAGTGTTTATGTTACGCTTCGTCAAATGCGCCTAGGCCAAAACTGGTCGATCTCGGACACCTTCCAAAGAGAGCACCAGATTGCAGCCAAATTCATGCGTCACCCAGATTTTACCGAAGGTGTGCATGCATTGTTGATTCGGAAGGATGGCAAGCCGAAGTGGCAACCTCAGTCACTCGAAGATGTTCAACCCCGAGCTAACATTGCAGAACCATTTTTCAAGACCGAGGGAGAAACAAAAATAACTCTTCTTACCGGAGAGGATTATAGAGAATATCCGCACAAGTTTGGGATTCCGCAAGAATCAGATGTTGAGAACATGTTGAGGGATAAGGTTAAGCCAAAAGCTGTGTTGGAGCATTTCGTCAAGAAGACAAAAGGAAAACAAGGTGTGCGTGAGGTCGTCCATGAGATGATTGCTAGGTATCAAGAAAATAAAGGCTTGGAAGAGGCAGGGCTGAGGGATCTGAGGGACCAGTTATCCAAGGAAACAGCAGCAAGCAAAGAGGATAGCGAGGCTTCAGAGAAGTAAGGGGTGGAAATGTGAGGTCTAGAAACGCTATGTGGTGAGCTATGTTTTTTTGTACGATATGGATTTGTGGGATCGTATATAACTTCGGATAATACGGGAACATTTGAAAATTTGATCGCATGAGGTAATGACGATCATCTACTACTACTATGTGATCTAGGTAGCAGTTGAAGGGTTTGTCATGTGATAGTGGTTGTCCGCCTTGATATATAATAGGCTGAGTCATTCATTAAGCGCGATATCAAAGAGCTTCGTAGACGAAATATATAAAGGCCTGATCATTTCCGCTCCATAAAATCTCTCATTCCTTGATGTATTAAGTGTGTGTTGAACTGAGACTTCCGCTTTGTTACTGCCTCATTTATGCCTAAGGCTTAAGCGCTAAACCTTAGCAGCATCTCGAGATTTCATTGGAGGAAGGCACCACCATCAACAAGTGAACCTCCCATACGGACTTCAGTCCTACAAAAGGCAATTCTAACTTGAATTGAGGGTGTTATTAAATAATCCTAAGCCCGGCCTTTGGATCAGCTCTACAACAAAGATATATTTTTTTATTGCCTTTCAATTAACATTTATTTTCCCACACGCGTTGTATTTACGCGCGCTCCGCGAATCTTTCTGGTACCGACCTCCTTCATTCTCGACCCCTGACCACGACCTTCAAGATCTGTTCCTACTAAATGATTCAGTTATCATTTCGATAGCATTGAATACGCTTCTGGGGACTATCCTATTATTTACAATTGGCATTGCGACCATAGAAGGCTCGTGATGTCTCCCTCAGGAATATTCCATGAACATGGACAACCTCAAGCTCCCTCATCAATGCAAGTCAGCGATACTGCGGAAGAGGGAGGAGTGGTTGTAAAGCCTATGAGACGTATGTATTATGATTATAGAGTCGGGTCATGATCGAATGCTTACAGTAATCTCTTTGCAGTCAAGGTATTGTACACGTTCGACGATCAAAACAAGACCAATTGTCTAGCGCGGTGGCCCCACGTTCTCGAAGTTCGAACTATCGCCATGGAGGATACTCTGATTGGGATTATCGATTTGAGGACATGTATCAATGCCATCATTGACTCCAGTCCGGAGCTTCTTCCTAGGTTTGGGAAAGACTATACCATATACGCGTATGATTACTCCGAATATGATAATCCTCTTGTGGGTCAGGGAATGCTTTCCAGAGCTCTCTCTGCGGCTACACCAACACCAGAACCAGCTAGTCAATCCGATAAACTGATCACCGGAAGGGTCTGCAAAAATATTCTCGGAATTTTCGCAAACGGAATAAAAGAGACTTTAGAGGTCAAACTTCGCCTGGTTCCGGTACCGATAGCAGTGCAAAGCGAGTATCTTGATGCCATGGAGAGGTCCAATAAAAATACGCCAACTAGCCAGGAACAAATTGAGTGGAATTCTTTCGTCCAGTCAAATCCAAATGTTTCGCAGACGGGAAGCAAAAATACACCGCCTATTATTTCTAAACCCAACCAAAGAGATGGGATGAGTATGGAGGTAGTGAATCAGCTTCTTAGTCCCAGCATTCCGCCGCAGCCTAACGGAGATTCTTTCAACCAAGCCTTCACTCAAGCCACGAACTCTCAGAGTGCCGGAAATGATATTTCTGCTAATCTAAAAAAGACATCTCGACCATCCTCAAGAACATCTGTCAAGCGGCCAAGAGCTAAGAACTCCCGACCGAAGAAAGCTGCTGCAATTGGCGGAAATACGTCTGGGTATGAAGAAGGCACTGATGGAGACGATGGACCGCCCTCGAAAAAAAGGGCCAAGATCACGCAAACGGATTGGAATAGCAAATCTCAATTTGGCACAGCATCTGATTCTCTTCGGGTCACAGCAAGCACTGCAGGATCATTACGCACCTTTCGACCGATTGCTATGAGTCCTGCTCCTGGTGTGGGCGGTAGTCACCTGCAAGAAATTCCACGAGCACCCACTCCAGTGCCTCAGTTACCTCATTTACCGACTCAAAATAACATTGCTGAAGAACAGCCTCAAGATCGCCTACGGAGAAAATCTTTCCTTTCTCAAGCAGAGACACCTCGCGATCATGTGTCTCCATACCCTATTTTGGAGCCTGGGGCCTCACAAGATGATGTCAGATTTTCTATTGAGTCCGCCAACCCGTCACCAGAACGAAACCATAGTTCAGCTGGCATGTTACCGGACATCGCCTCTTCGCCGCCTGTCATGAGAGCTAGTACTTCGATACGATCTAGTCCACCATGTCCCTCCAGTCCAGAGTTACCTCAGATGCCTCGATTGGATTCTGGGTTCATGAGCGGATCCCTGGACGACCTTTTCGGAGAAAACGATGAAAATGATTTTGATATTACTGCTATTGAGGATGAAGCTGAGGCTTCTCAGACTTACACTAGGAGACGTAGCCCTCGCAAACATCTACCACCTCATGCGCACATTCCAGATGATTTTACCATTAACGAAGAGACTCCTGGTCCCATGGACCTTCTTCCAACAAGAATGCCAGTCGTCGAACCGCCTAAACCACGGCCTGCAAAGGCCACAGGATCTCGTGCAACCAGTGTCACCTCTGAAGAATCAACCTTACCTCTTTTGAAGCAAGGAAGCCGACCAGCATCCCGCGCGCCAACGCCTTTGCAGCCTGCTATGAATTCGCGGTCACGAATTAATAATCGTCCTGGTACGCCATTGACACAACCTCCGGTTCAAGCTCCTGCTGCCACCCAATCACGGCCGGGTTCGAGGGGAATGACTCGCAATGACTCATTCAGTGAGCTAACACTACCTAACACCGCACTTGTCCAGCCTCCCTCTGTGACCCAGTCTCAACCCCCATCTCGATCGGGATCACGTGGAATGGAACGAAATGGATCATCCAGTGGACTCACTCTACCAACCATTCCAGCTAGCGATCCTATCTTGCCACCGGCTCAGCTTCAACGATCACACACATGGTCTGAAGCTCCGATACCATATAATCCCCAGACCATACTTAAAAGAGCTTCAATACAATCGAGATTAGAAACGGCACTCAAAAAGGGGGAGATGCCTCCTTATTGTGAAAACTGTGGAGCTATTGAAACGCCCACGTGGCGTAGAGCTTGGGCTCAAGAGCATCAAGGGGCTCCGGGATTTCATGAATTATCTGATAAACCTGGTTTTATTACATCTGTTGATATCCTCAGCCGAGATGATGACGGAAAACCAGCGTCGCATAGACTTATAAAGAAAGTACTTGGTCCAGAAGATACGACAGGTGATTTCCGATCGTACCTTCTTTGTAATCGTAAGTTTTTTTTTAAAAAAATTCTGATTGATGTATGACTGAGCTAATGACTGCAGCTTGCGGAATCTGGATTTCTAAATATAAGAGCCAGAGACCTCAAGAGAGATGGGAGTGTAATTTGCCACCCGGACGAAAACGAAGAGGTCGTCCTTATCAGAAAAAGAAGGCCCCATATCAAAATACTCTTCCATCTGAGGCAAATTATCCACAGTCAGAGGCGAATTTCCCACAGTCAGAGGCAGCTGGGCCTGTAGATGGCCTATCACCTGCAAGCATCGATGGTACCTCAGAAACCATTAGAGCTGAATCACAAAAGCCTACAGGCCCAAGCAGAGCTAGCAGCGTTCGTCCTGTCAAGCGTTTGCATGCAATGACATCCGATGCAGCTTCAGCGGCATTGAGAAGAGCTATTCGATCAAGTCCAGCTAGATGGGGAACGCAAAATAGTCCCATTGATCTTGAGGAGGATGAACTAGGAGCCACTCGAAGGGTTCTTTTTCCATCGCCCAGAAAAGATGCGTCACCAAAGGCTCTAGGAGAGGTTGCAACCACGAATATTGTCCAAATCGTTACAGATTTTCACCCTTCCAAAGAACAAGCAGGCGAGATAGCAGATAAAGAGAATCTTCCTCCAACAATGAATAAAGAAGATGCTGGTCCCGAGCTGTTGAGGTTACTGGAAGAGGTAATGGCTCGACCTAGTACCCCTGTAGGAAAGTCGCCGGCCCCAAACCCTTTCAGAACACCGACTCGACCTACTCCACATCGGCCAGTCACAAGAAGCGTCTCCAGATCTATTCGGTCTGCAAAATCACCAGGTCAGCTCCTCCTGTTCCGTCAGGGTTCCCCATCTCGAACTCCTGGTACAGCTCGTCGTCGCGGCACTCCTCGCCATAATGCTCCTTTCGAATCCCCTTTTACTGCAGCCTTAAATCAGCTTATGTCGGAATCCAATAACTACCTGTCCCCATCGAGAAGCAGAGATGACTTTCAACTTGAATTCTCATTGCCTGAGCTTCCTGCATTTAGTAATAGCGGGGATATAAACTTCCAGATGCAATATGATAATGAAGATTTCTTTTCAACTGACGTACCGATGCCAAGCTCACCGCCGAGGGGTTTTCATACGTATGAGGATCCAATATCGATGGGCAACATAAATTGGAGTGATGGACTGGAACATTACCAATCCCTCCAAGATGCTGAGCAGGTTCAGATTAAGAGTGAGCCTGGAGTTGAAGGGGAAAGTCCACATGAGCCGAAGGATGACGAATAGCCAGGAAGCACTGAAGTTGTACAAGAGACTTCGTGATTGATTTTTACCCCCCTCCCCCTTTTTTTTTTTTTTTTTTTTTTTTTTTTTTTT